>MJUU01046365.1:28872-59469 GCA_002080025.1 Modiolus philippinarum | reverse complement strand
ACACACACACACACACACACACACACACACACATATATATATATATATATATATATATATGCGTCTGAAGTCAAAGCCCAACTGAGTTAAAGTCTTAGGATGTGATATTATCGAGAACATCTTTCCACTGAGGAATTTGACCACTACAATTTGAGTGACACGCAACACTTCATTTGAATTTCACTGTTGCATATACGGCCCTATTTCGATGAATTTACATCTCGTCAGTGCAACTCGGATCTAAAAATTGGAAAACCGCTGCCGAAATACAACTTCCTCGGAAGGGTGTACAAGACTGGTATATATATATATATGATACTTGCACTGAGCGGTCAAAAAGGTAACGTTAATATAGGTTTTGACCAGATTTTGGTTGCATGTATTAAAACATTTGCTTACATTTCTTTTGAATGCCTGTATCAAGTCAGGACCATTGCGGGTGACAATTCGCTAAGTATTTTTGCCGTTTGGATTTCGGATGTTGACAATTCTGTTCGGTAAACAGTAAAAATATCAATCTCGGTATAAAAACATTGATACCGAAATCCCGAAATAATTCGAAGGATTTGTATAATTTTACCTCGCTACGGTATACTAACCCTTGTCTGGGTATCTTCACTATTTGAAAATAACATAACCCTCCAAACTGAACACTATGATGATACCATCATTCTGCTTTTATCTTATGACACGGTATATAATTTTGGATGATGAAAATATGTCTCTGAAATTGATTATTTTAATTTCCCTTCGAGGTTATTGAGTCGTGTCGTGGCCTTTTCATAATGTTTAATACGGGACTTTCGAGATATAAACTCTCGTGTAATTGGAGGCGGAAACGATCGCCTCTGATACCAATAAGAAGGAATAACCTATTGAAATAAATATACACCTCATGAAAAACAAACATTATTCCGTCCGCCTTAGGGTTACAAACTTTTGTTGCGACAACTGCTAGACCACTTGATGGGATTCAATGAAACTTTCACAGAATGCTCAGTGCATATTGCCATTGTTCACCAGCTATTTTAAGAAATTTGATTTGACTTGATTTTTGCTGTTGATATTTTGACTCCTGGAATCAAATAGTGGAGCGGGGGTATATATTAGTGAGCTTTTCGCAGTGTTTCTAGTTAAATACTTTTGTGTTTGTAGTAGAGACACTAAATGCATCGTTCCTATACATACTAAAAGAAGTTGCTGCTTCAACCGTTAATACGCACAACATAGCGTGTTTTTAAATATGCTTGAAATTTGGTTCTTTCTAAACATGCATTGCACCATTTGCCAATTACTTCAAGTTCGGACTGTAAAAGTGTGTGTATTTTGTTAACAAATATTTCATTACTCTCTGAACAAGTAACACAGAAACTCTGATCAAGTAATACAGAAAACATTAAAACCCATCAAAAGAATATTGGAACAATTTTCCGAATAGCATTTAAAGTAACTACGTGCAGAGGAATGCTTACGCAGTTGAACAAGGGCACTTTCTCTATCAAGCCAACATAACATGTCATGTAGATAATATCTTGCAGACGTCAAACCATACGACCTTTCAGTCGTATAAAACGCAATGCCCATCGTGTTCTGCTCATTTCTTGAACTACATTTAAAGGGTAAGATTGCACTTCAGTTTTATACAGGTTATCAATTTCATGCAACCTTTATAATATGAATTTATGATTATTCAAAATAATTAATGATGATTTCATTTAAAACAGATGTATGGGCCGCGACTCTCATTAATCAGAAATTCAAGTCCACTCATGAACAACATCTAAATTCTGTAACGCCTGCACCCGGTAGTAACGACGAATTACAGAATTTATTCTGTAATTTCGATTACAACATCCCATGTAGAAGTTTTGGAATTATAATATCTATACTCAGCACTGCTGTAGATCCCGGCAACCCTCAGATCTTGCATATTTGAAATTATTTTATCTTTGTTGAAAATCCCACATCCATGATCGAAAAACAACATAGATGAAGCGTTGCAACGCGACATTTAGCAATGGATTCCAGTCAAACCGGTGCTAGGGTCCGTCTGGAACTTACTATGAAGTATGAGCAAAGGCCTCATTGTGATTTATAGGTAAAGAAAAACAGTAAAAGCGTTGTTCCGTTGCTCGGTATAATAATATAGGGTTATAGAATGGGATTTTTTCATATTGGTCCTGTATTATGTCCAAGGACGGTCGTATTGGGCCGAGGCAACGCCGAGGCCCAATACGACTGTCCGAGGACTTAATACAGGACCAATGTGAGAAATAACATTCTATGACGCCTTTATAAAATAGTTATGTAAAACTATGCTATCGATTAAGCGACAACAAAATGGGCGAAGGACTTGTCAGTCAATTTTTTATGTTTTCTTTTCCTTTATCCTCAAGTTTATTTTCATGTATTTCTGACTATGGGGAACAGTCTCCTACATTTGTAAATTTGACTTGTGACTGCGTTTTTTCATATATGAGGCGTGGATAAACATTCCCACAGGAGTCGGAAATTTTATCAATATTTCATTTAAAGTTAAAATATGAAGCCCTTCACGAACGTAGTGTGTTCGTTTCACTCACTACGTTCGTGAAACTTCAATGTGTGGGGCTTCATATTTTAACTTGAAATGAAGTATTGATAAAATTTCCGACTCCTGTGGTCAGCCATGCAAGTGATTCAAGTTCAAATTCAGCGAGTGGTGGTTACCTGAAAAAGTTTTACTTTTCTGATCTTCGTAGCATTTTGTGTTGAAATCTGATGGTTGACATGTTTGAATACTATGATGTTTCATATTAAACATCACTGAACTATCAAAGTATTTTTCAGAATGTCAACAAACCAGCGTTGTCATTGATGTCCTTGAACTTCTGCAAATTGAATGTAGAAATACGGGATCGGATCCCGGAGATAAAGCTGAATTTCCGTTTGAAAATAAACAGTAATAAAAATATACGATTGGTTTACATTGTAGCAGTCTAGGAGCCTATTCACATGGAAGTATGTACTGTTCATGATATTGCCGCCATTTTGTTGAAGATTTAATGAACCGGAAGTCCGTATTGGGCCTGGCCGTATTGGCCAAGTAAACCCGTATTGGGCCAGTAAATCCATATTGAGCCAGTAAAGCAGAATTGGGCCTGTTTGGCCATATTTGTCCAGTAAACCTATCTATATTTGCTCTAATCATTTTGTATTGCATAGACAATTTTAATCATATTTTACATAACTATTTAATAATGTATTTGTAGAGACTGTCTCGTGTACATATACTCCATATCCTTTCTTTGTCATTTTATTTGTTCATACGAATAACATGTGCTGTACGAAAGACTAGTGTTTGTTCTGATCTTGGTTATGAGAACGAAATGTTGATTTCACTTTTCTCAAACGCAAACACCAATAAACGAATTGGAAACTTTTCAGTATAGTTCATATTGTTGTAAGAAAATGACTTGATTGACATGTGTAAATATTGATGTGGATTCCATGCTGTTTTCTGTTAACTGATCGCTAATATTGATATGTTAAAGTATAAAAAGGTGAGGCCTGTCGATATTCAAGTTTTGTAGGATTTACATGCACATGTTCACGTTTGCTTGATCAGATAGCTTGTTTGTGCCATATTCTATTTTCGTGTTTTCATTCTGTAGTCCGTTCGTTTTTTCGGGGCGAAAAGACGCAAAGCAGAGGGGAGAAAAAAATGACAATTTAAGGTCGCTGATTAGCATTTTACATTTTGTCCTCTTTTCATCTTTTTGTCCCCGCTAATTTTGGTCTTTTCGTACCAAAAGGACGAAGAGTCGATATTGCACAAACAAACCACTATAGTTATGTGACAAATGATATGTCCAATGCAAAAACAAGCAAGTCTGACAGCGTACATGAGAGTAGTCAAACATGACGGTAACATCGATCATAGTGTTGTTGATTTTTATAGTTATTCAAAATCGTTAGATCGCAAAGAGAAAAAGGGTGTGCTATCAGATTTATACATGCCTGCAAGGTAATACTATACATTGTATTATAAGTGGACAATAAAAGACTACCATTTCGTTATAACATGTCTTCCTTGTTCGCACTTTCAAGTTTTAGAGGCCTTAAATTCGGAGAATTAATTGGATGCAATTTTTCCATATTTTTAAACTTTATTACCAGGCCCTGACTTTTCTTTGGGTACACAAATTGAACCTTGAAGCTCCATTTTAGACGAAAATATATAAATTTTCAAAGAAAAATTTGAATGTTTCAAGTTTCCCGGGAAACCTCTTCGAAAAATCCTTCTGTTATCTTGAAGAACATGCAAATTATCAGGTCCAAGAATCTTAATTTACGATTGATGTCAGTGAATGTCGGAGTTATTTTTTGCACAAGCCATATATTCAAGTATAAAGGTATCATTGCTGTGTGAATGGCTATATAGGTCAGGATAATCATCGTGGGATCTAGCCTTCGAAAACAGGAGAGTTCCAATGAGTTTCAAGAAAAAAGGGAGGTTCCAGACTACTTTTTACCATTTTTTTCAATTCTGTCCAAATTCTGCAACAAAGTTAGATTTTTTTTTATTTTCAACCCTTGGAACTATCCTCTAGATCCACAAGTTATATTATTACATAGTTAAGGTATACGAACTGTTTATTATTTTTTTTTTAAATTGCATTTTGACAGACTAAACAATTCGCATCCGTCATTACAATTTTGATACTCAAGCACCATAACCATGTGAACTTTATTCTGTCAGTTAAGAAGTTTTAAAAAGAAGTGCTTCCGATCCTGTCACTGCTCATAAATTGATGGTCATAAAATTTTAATGTAATTTTTTTTGTTATATTTTTTTGTACGTGCTTTGATAAATTATGGTCTTATGTCAAATTACTTTGATATCTTTCTATCAGTATTTTTTACGGAAGTGTATTAATTCCATATGAAAAAAAAATTCCCGTAATCACAAGAAAATATCTCATAATTATGAGATAATTATATCCTAATTATAAGAAAACATCTCAAATTATCAGATATGTTTTCATAATTGTAACATTATCCCATAATTATGGGATAACAAGTCATAATTAAGTCATAATTATAAGTAAATTGTCTCATTTTTCGGAGATGTTATTTCATAATTAAGATAGAAAGTCATAATTATGAGATAATTATCTCATAATTATGAGATATTATCTCAATTTTTTTAGATAATTATGTGATAATTATGATGAAACAAAAATGTTTCTTTATGGAGAGTAATAATATTCATTATGTTTCAGCGACACAGCCGCCTTCATAGACAATAACAATACATTGACTTGACATAAACGCAATATAAGGATGAGGCTTAGAAACGCGGGAAAATGCAATCCTTTAGCGAGCATTTTCACCGTTTCGAGCCGAATCCTTATATCCCGTTTATGTCAAGTCAATGTACTGTTATTGTGTTTATACTGCAACTATAAAAAGCAAAATTTTAGATAAAATAAATAGGTGAAAATGACAGTCTAAAAAGTGAAGCGGACGTCTTTAGGTTGTGATGAATCCATGCATTCTTGTAACGTCAAGGAACAATTTCTACGGAAACACATTGTTGACGTCATTGACAAGGTGTTATACAGTCACTGACTGTATATCACTTATGTTTATACAGTCAATGTAGTTTACTTACGCAAATAGAGAGGTTGCAGTATAAATCACGATTCACGATTTCAAGATTTTTTATTTACTCAAGACAGTAACGTGAGAATTGAAAGTAGTATTAAGAATCATCAGATGCAAAACAAATGTCAGTAGATACAGAATTAACAATGTTACGTCACAGATAACGTTAATTTTGATCTTGATACTTTACACAAATTGTTGACAGAAAAAAATGCTGATGAATAGAAAAAGATAGAAACGCCAATATACAGTTACTGTTTTATATTAAGACCTTCCTGTCTTGTATTACATATTTTTATCTCGAAGCCATGAAATGGCTGGAGAGATGTTATAATGGCAAGAAAAAATCACGTGAGGCTTCAAGTCTATCAACAGCTCTAAAAGATGATCTTCCTGCTTCCCATAAAATATAGTGCGCAAGTTTCATTCAAAAATCGTATACATTGTGTTTTTAAGTTCTTCATTTTCTTGAGTTGAATACGGTGTTGTTATATTAAATTGAAAACAATATGCATGTTATCAAATTACTTGTTTTTTATATTGCGTCTCGGATCAACGAACCTGTAGCGCAGTAATTTGTCAAACATGAAGATAACATATGTTTACCTGTGACAGTGTATTGCATATATTTATAGAAATGAAATCGGCATGCGAAATCACACAATCCGATTATTTCCACGTATTACGGAATAACTTATTACATGCAGACGTATGCAGCAGTTCTTTGGATGACTACTAAGTTTTGCCACGAGTAGATTTTCAGGGCTTCGAGATTCAGCTCCATCGGAGCTTTGGTTATTCTAATAAAATTGTTGGTTAAATAAGAAGTACTTCTGGTTTATTACATACACACTGTTTTACTGTTAAATGTTTTTGACGGAATAGATCAGGTGTTATTAACTGTTTTGCACCATTTGGTGTTTTCTCTTCTTTGAAATTGTTACATCGTGTTAAGTGTTGAAACCATGAAACGGCTGGAGAGATGTTAAAATGACAAGAAAAAAATCAGGTGAGGCTTCAAGCCTATTAACAGCTCTAAAAGATGATCTTCGTGCTTCCGATACAATATAGTGCGCAAGTTTCTTTCAAAATCGTATACATTGTGTTTTTAAGTTATATTTCTTCATTTTCTTCAGTTCAATACGGTGTTATTATATTAATTATATTAAATTGAAAACAATATGCATGTTTATCAAATTACTCGTTTTTTATATTGCGTCTCGGATCAAAAAACTTGTTGCGCAGTAATTTGTCAAAGATGAAAATAGCATTTGTTTACCTGTGACACTGTATTGCATATATTTATAGCAATGAAATCGACATGCGAAATCATACAATCCGATTATTTCCACGTATTACGGAATAACTTAATACATGCAGACGTATGCAGCAGTTCTTTGGATGACTACGAAGTTTTGTCACGTGTAGATTTTCAGGGCTTCGAGATTCAGCTCCATCGGAGCTTTGATTATAAAAAAGGGATTTTCATCAAGAATTTCAAAATCTTTCTTATTCACTTCACCCAAGGATCAAAGTTGAATTAAGGCATTCTACATGCAGTATTGAATTTTTAGACACTGAAACAAGTGTAGAAAATGGTTTCATTTAGCAATGAATACCGCTCAAACCGGTGCTAGGGGCCGTCTTGAACTTGCTATGAGGTATGAGTAATGCTCATTGTTGAAGGCCTCATGGTGACTTCAAGATGAAGAACAACAATAAAAGCGTTGTTCCATTGCTGTGTTTTACCATGTATTTGTAGAGATTTTGTCTCATTTGCATTTACTCCATATCCCTTCATTGTTAATTTAAGACAGGAGTTTGTCTCTCCTGCAGTGTGGAGTCCGTAAAAAGATTCCCCGTGAGAGAGATGTATGCTCTATATACATTACAGTTATGATGTACTTGTTTTTGAGAGAATTTCTCATATGAATACACTATAATTCTTTCAAATTTTGGCTTTTTAATTTTTTTGTAATTCAAAATTGTTTTTCTGACCACCTGTTTATTTTGCCCACGTCTCATGATTTTATTATGCCAAGTTTTCTTACGATTGGCTCGATGAGTGCCCTGTGGTTGTTTAAATGTTGTGATCGTCCTCTACTAGTCTTTTTGTCGAGAAATTGATAACAGTAATTGTAAGAACACTTTGCCAGGTAAGTTTACGTTTGTTGACGATCCCGCATCCATGGATCAAAGGTTAAAAGGACATGGATGTAGCGTTGCTCAGCAATTAGCAATGAATACCGCTCAAACCGGTGCTAGGGGCCGTCTTGAACTTGCTATGAGGTATGAATAATGCTCATTGTTGAAGGCCTCATGGTGACTTCAAGATGAAGAACAACAATAAAAGCGTTGTTCCATTGCTGTGTTTTACCATGTATTTGTAGAGATTTTGTCTCATTTGCATTTACTCCATATACCTTCATTGTTAATCATAAAAACAACATTATATGAAAATCCTACAGACAGACATATGTACCTGCATAAACTTTCTGATCATCCTAAAACCGTAAATAAATCTATTCCTTATGGTCTTGGAGTTCGAGTTAAACGTATTTGTGGAAATGGGGAAGATTACTCAAAAGCAAGGACAAACATAAAACAACGTCTCAAGCGAAGGGGATACAATTAATGAATGTTAGGAGATCAATTAGCAAAGGTAGATATATTAGATGGAGATGAGACACTCAAATACCGAAAAAAGTCTAAAAATATTAAACAAAAACGTGTGCCAATTGTATTAACTTACAGCCGAGCATTACCAGAAGTTGGGAAAATTCTGCGTAAAGATCACCATATTTTGAAAAAATCTCTAAAAAATTCTAACGAATAACCTCTCTGTGCATTTAGCAGAGACAAAAATCTAGCTGACATTGTTGTTCATGCAAAAGCGGCAAAAGTTATGAAAGGCAATGATAAGAACCATCATAGTAAAAACAAAACAAAAAAATAAACGGAAAATGCGGGAGGGATTGTGTTATTTGTGAGAGACAGTATACTGGAGAAGTTAAAACAATATCTGGAACAATTATTAACTGTAATAGCAACATTCATTGTAGAACATCAAATGTCGTGTACGGAATTTATTGCTCTAAATGTAAGTACAATGTGTATGTGGGAGAAACCGAAACCATGGTCAAGACAAGAATGCAGAATCACTTAACCGATGTACGGCAAAAAAAGATTTAAAGACAAACCAGTTGCTATTCATTTAATTCTCCTGGCCATTCGATTTATAATTTCAAATATGTAGGAATAGAAATCAGTAAAAAAGTAAATCAAGCATATAGACAAATGACTATATACCGAAGTTACTGTAAATTTAAATTCTGCATATGCGCATTTCGACAACTTATGTCTCTTCAGTGCAGATAAAATCTAAACGTTTGGAAGACCATAAACTCAAAAATGTTTAAAAACTGACAGAGAACAAAAAACCAATACGATCTAAATGTAAATCCAAAATCAGCTAAGGACAGAGCTTTGCGTGAGGGAGATACTCCTTAGTTTTCAATAAATTTTACCAAAATTTAGATATTGTAAGGTTCCAAATAAAATCGGCTTACGGGTCAGCACCGAAGTACTGACTACTGGGCTGGTGAATACCCTCGGGGACTAACAGTCCACCAGCAGTGGCATCGACCCAGTGGTAACAAATGACCATATACCGAAGTTACTGTAAATTTAAATTCTGCATATGCGCATTTCGACAACTTATGTCTCTTCAGTGCAGATAAAATCTAAACGTTTGGAAGACCATAAACTCAAAAATGTTTAAAAACTGACAGAGAACAAAAAACCAATACGATCTAAATGTAAATCCAAAATCAGCTAAGGACAGAGCTTTGCGTGAGGGAGATACTCCTTAGTTTTCAATAAATTTTACCAAAATTTAGATATTGTAAGGTTCCAAATAAAATCGGCTTACGCGTCAGCACCGAAGTACTGACTACTGGGCTGGTGAATACCCTCGGGGACTAACAGTCCACCAGCAGTGGCATCGACCCAGTGGTAACAAATGACTATATACCGAAGTTACTGTAAATTTAAATTCTGCATATGCGCATTTCGACAACTTATGTCTCTTCAGTGCAGATAAAATCTAAACGTTTGGAAGACAAACAAGAGAACCCCTTTTTATAAATATATGTAATACAAAACAGGAGGGTCTTAATATAAAACAGTAACTGTATATTGGCGTTTCTTTCTTTTTCTATTCATCAGCATTTTTTCTGTAAACTAATTGTGTAAAGTATCAAGATCAAGATTAACGTTATCTGTGACGTAACATTGTTTATTCTGTATCTATTGCATCTGATGAAGGCGGCTGTGTCGCTGAAATATAATGCAAATACTTTGTTCAGTATGATAATTATGATTCATAATTTTGAGATATTGTCTCTTAATTATGAGCTAATAGCTCATCAGTATGTAATAATATCCCATTATCATGAGATAATATCTCATGATTTTAAAAAAAATATCTCATAGTTATGAGAAGTTATCTCATAATAATGAAAAAATGAGATGTTATCACATTGTTATGACTTAATTAGATTATAATTTTTAGATATTATGTCATAATTGCGAGATATTTATTTTCTTCAAGTTGCATCAATTTGCTTCCGTAATTTTTAATCATCTTTAGTAATAACATATTTTTTAATTTTTTTTTAGAAAACGTACAGAATAATGAAAGTTTTGTATACACTTTTGGTGGTGATCCTACCCTTAGCATTTTCCATGCCTGATAGAAGACAATTAGGTTTGTATGTAATTGAGGGACGTGTCCAAGATTTTAGAAAGGGGCATAAATCCTGAAATTGATATGTAAAACCCCGAGCGGAAAGAGGCGAACAATTTTCAGAAAGTTTTTTTTCATGAATTATCCCATAAATATTTCATTTTCACATAGTTTTCGCACAAATGTTTCAAAATCACATGTATACGGGTAACTCAATATAAAATTCCATCAACATTTTTTGGCGATGTACAATGTACGCCATTCCTGTTATTTAGACCTACTACACAGCTGTGTACATAATTTTAGACGTTTGTGGGTTGAACCTAAGATCATATTATGAACATGTACTTCCTATAGAAAAATATAGATACACATATTTCCTTAAAATAGGCACAATTACCGATTCAAAGGAACTTTTATCATTAAAAAAGGGACAATTTTTTCATAATACTAGGAAATCACTCAATTAGTTGATTAACTGTCAGAGGTACAAAAATGTACATAAATGGTACGCGAGACCCTCTGGGGCGAGACTACGACAAATCGATTTGTAATATGAATCCTTTGATTTTACTATGGTGTAATACTAATTAAATCGAAATTGCTTCAGTAGAGCATTAACAGACTATTATAATTGCACTTTAATAAAATCTCACCCCACACATGGGATCTAATGTGAGTGGAAGGAGCAACAATCAATGCATTGATATTATGCAAATTTTGTTAATATTCCAGTTGAGGCTCAGACCCTTTTCACAAATTACATGACAGGATCTAGCTTCGCAAAAAATGCAATAAAATATAGAATAAATCTACAGACCATTATTGAAACATATAATTCCGAATGCAAGCGACTGTGACGTCATGCGGTTGGACAGATCCCCCTTTCCGATAAAATTGAATAGTAGTGTATCACGTCACTTCGGACATATAAGGCCAATGTTAAAGTTCCCTCCAAACTTCCCTCATAAATTATCGATCACCTTAATTAATCAATTATCAGTTTTTTGATAGCTAGTTCTATTTGTAGTTGGATTTATGCTTAAAGCCTGACCTCTTCCAAGGTATCCCTTTCATTTTGTATAATGTCTTCAGCCACGTCTTCCAGCGTCTTGAACGTAGAGCACCGCAAAGGTAGTATAGCGGTGTGAAAATGATGGGACGCTGGAAGATATTTAGTAATATATTAAACTTATAATGCCTAACGTAACCATTCATGACCTTAACTAACCCACCTAGTTATACCTAAAACCTAACCCTAACCCGCTATGTTTGGGTAACTCATTATCTTCATTTTTGTGTTGTTCCAAAGTACTCCGGAAGCTCTTTAAATGTATTTCCTGTTTTTCCGTACTTTTCTATTGTTTGAGTTGTTGTCTCCCTTGTTTGTGCTCTAACATTAACCCCAAACCTTTGTGTTGTTGTCTATCGATTTATTTCCCTGTTCTGTTCTGCCTTGTTTTGTTCTTACCTATTTCCCAACCGTAACCATACCCCCCCTTTTTGTCTCTGTATATGTACTTCTCTATCGTTATTTTCTTCTTTGTTTCTCTGAGGGAGTTTCCTTTCTGATACTAATTAAATAATCAACTAGTTACAAGTATACATATTTTATTTTCCCCGTCATAAAACAGTCATGGGTCGGAGGGTCAACCGCATGCTGGCTGTAAAATTTAAAAGCCATGAGATCTAGTGCTTAAATCATCCAAGGCGACCCTTTTATCGAACACGATCCTTTCATCTTTGTCTTGATGTACGGTCAGTAACCTCTTTTGGTCCCTCTTTATTTTGAAATCATCTGTTACGGTCTTCACGTCGTCTCTGTTGTTAGTGATCATATGTTTTATCGTATCAAAGTTAATCATTAAAGAGTTTCTGTAGTTGAGTGTGATTCCTCGTACTTTACATATGGTCATATTTCGATCTTTGTCAGGTTTTTCCAATATGTAGGCGTAATTTTTCGGTCCTCCAGTCACGAACTTTGTAATTTTGTTGTTTGGTACTTCGTTCGTAAGGTCCCCTAAGTAATCTCCCAATTTGGGCCTCCATTCTCCAGGTTGAGATGTATAAACAATGGAATCGGTGTCGGCATATAGGGCACGGGTATTCAACTTCTCCATATAACTGTACAACTTCAGTCTTGCTTGGGCGGTCATGTAAGCGGCAATGACCACGTTGGTACGTCCGGATTCCTCTACAAACTCGTCTTTATACTGATATCTAATTTCTACCATCTCATCGCTGACAAAATTGTTACCAATAACAAGTATCTGACCGCTGGTTAAAATGTCGAAGTATTCTGCAGGATCACACACGTATTTGATTTGTTGCAGGTTGCTTCTCTGTCCAAATTTACCCCAGAAGCTATTCAATATTAATTTGGCTAAAGCTCTTAGTCCCGGGTTCTTCCTAAAATTGTTGTAATCGAGAAGAATACCCTCCTTTTCATGGTACTCTCTGATGTACCTCCATTTATCCTCTTCAGTTTGACACCATTCTGGCCACCCACTTGCTTCCTGCTTCATCTTCAGGAAGGTATTCATGTACTCGGTAAAAAGCCCTCCTGTCTGTGTTGTTTGGTCGTATTGTTCCGTGTCAAAGTGCCACACTTCGTATATCTGTTCAATTTTATATCCATGTTCCAAAGCTTTCTTGACTTCGTCTATCACCCAAGTTCCGGTCAGTGCTCGTCGGTATGTTGGCACGTTATCTGTTGACTGGACTCTACATCCCAGTGCTCCCGTCAAAATTCAATAACAAGTTTTTATTTACTTTAAGCTGTGCCGAGTCCAGTCAACACCCTTCTCTAAATCCGCCAATGCAAAAGTATATTTCCGCCAAATCCTAATGAAAATCTTAATGACAGCACATCATATTAAGTCTCAAAAATGCTGTGAGATTGCCAGATGATCATTAACGGAAACTAGTAAGGTGCCCAATCGACGATTTTTTTTTGAATTTGGGTTAACGGAATCACACACACCTGCATTATACATTTTTGGAAAGAGAAGATCATGGCACATCGTATATATCAAATTTGGTCACATTTCATTTAAAATGGGGTTAAATGTCATTTCCTAAAATCAAGAAAAATCTCACGGAACTTAAAGTTGGCTTCATTTAACCAACAAACCCCTCACAAAATTAAAAAAAAAAATCATATTAATTTTACCCAGACAGTTCATTGTTTTATTTTTTGTAACTATTTGTCATTTATCTTCATTAAACAAGTTTCACAGTTTCCATTTGTTTTTATGTCCCCGGATCTTTAGATCGGGGGCATATTGTTTTTGCCTTGTCTGTCTGTATGTATGTCAGTCAGTCTGTCTGTCCGCAGCTTTAACCTGGCTCATAACTTTTAAACCAGCTGTGATAGGACGTTCAAATTTGGTATGTGTATTGATCATATAAAGCTGAATACAAATATGCAAATGCCACTAAAGTCAGGTCAAGGGTCAAGGTCACAGAGGTCAAAAGGTCAAAATCTAGATTTTAATATAGCTCGTAAATTAGAATTGCTAGAGGCTTGATATTCTATATGTGAATAGATCTAATAAAGCTTAAAATAAATCCGCCAAAAAAATTTGGTTCAGGTCAAAGGTCAAGGTCACCGAGTAATTTGAAAACTTTAACAAAAACTTTGCCTATATTTTTTCAACCAGATGTGATAGGACCTTCGTATTTTGCCTGTATATTGGTCATATGAAACTGAGCAGCACTAAGGTCAGGTCAAAGGTCAAGGTCACAGGGGTCGAAAGGTCAAAATATAGATTTCTCTATAGCTTGTTAATCACAATTGCAAGAGGTTTGATATTATATATATGAATAGATCTAATAAAACTTAATATAAATCCACCAAACAAATGTCAGTCAGGTCGATGGTCAAGGTCACCGAGTGAAAATTTGAAAACTTCAACTTTGCCGTTATTTTTCCAACAACATGTGATAGGACCTTCATACATGGCCTGTATATTGGCCATATAGAGCTGAACACCATTATCCAAATTTCATTAAGGTCAGGTCGAAGGTCAAGGTCACATAGGTCGAAAGGTCAAAATCTAGATTTTGCTTTTAGCTTGTTTATTGCAATTGGAAGAGGCTTGATATTCTATATGTGAATGATCTAGTGGAGCTTAGTACACATGTCTACTTAACATTAATTTCTAGTGATTGCAATTTCAGCATTTATTTTGTATGGTAGACATGGTTGCTAGCGGGGGCATAGTGTTTCACAAACACATCTTGTTCAGATAATATGCAATTTTAAATATTTGCACCTGAAATATATAAAGGACGCTTTCAATTATTATGAGTAGTATTTTCTTGAACCCGGGGCATTGTTTAAAGGAAACCTTGAATTAAATTTTTAAGCCTTACCTCTTCAAAATTGAATATAACCTGGACAAAATAAATCACATTTTTGTTTTTGGTATTACTTGAGTAAATTTCCATTAAAAACACGATCAACCATAAAACCTAATAAAACTTGACCAAAACCCTGTTTTATCATCTCCATGGATATCCAAATCTCAATTTAAATGCAAAAACATTAACATGTACATTGAAATTCGAAATTCGACCATTTTAAAATCTCCAACAGATCCAAATAATTTGACAAGACTTGGTCTACCATGTTATTCTATCTCATACAGATTACAATTGTCGCGTTTCGTACGTTTCCAGATTCCTCAAGCAATAAAAATTCCAGATTCAAAAAAAAAAAAAAAAAAAAAAAAAAAAAATGATGGTGAGATTTTAACGCAAATTTAATGCTTTATATGTAAATTTCTCTGTAATGGCAGACATGACACCAATGATTTTTGGCACATATGTACAGGTGGTAGTCGTGTTTCCGTTTAGATTAAATTGTTTCTAAAATTCAGGTAAGTATTTTCGTATTCAACAAAGATGTTTTCTATTCATGACCATTTTTATTCCAATTTCAACACCGACAAATTATAAAAATCAATAAATAATAAGTTACATTCTAGATAGTAAAACTAGTAAACAAAATTTTAGGTCAGGACTTCTACAAAAAAAGCTTCTTATCAGGATATCAGAGACTTTCTAATTTCTATAAATTTAAAGATACCATATCTAAGAATCTGCTATAGGATACCCTTTAAAATGAAAATTACAGAAATCGTGACCACGGAAACTTTCTACGACAAGGAAAAATATAAAGTTTAAAATCTATTCCAGCCTATAAAACAAATATTAGTCGTGTGTTATTCCGTTTACCCAAACTCGCAAAATAAGCGTCTTTTTGGACATTGGTCACCCTACTATACGCACTACGCTATGGAGGCAATATAAAATATGTGTTTATTTGTTGTATTTGCATCTTGAAGAATTGTCTTTAACATTTTAAACATTTTCTGTATAATTTTTAGAAAGTTGCAAGGTGCTTCTACATTTCTGCCTAATGTCAATCGGTTTAATCATTACGCTACCGAGACCACAAATAATGAACTTGAAATTTACTACTATATTGCCTTTCATAACAATTCGCAAAAATGCACTATGGTTTTAGCCGGATTGGAACCACCTCGATTCGCAACAAACATGCTTTTCCAACGGTCTTAGCAATTACGCAATGGAAACACACACCTTAATGTACTGTTACTTAAAAATGACAATCAATAATGTATAATATACGAGAAAAAATAATAATTACCATGGTACTTCATAGTATTTAAATGAGAAAAATGATCACGTGACTTATCAGTATTCTCACCAACGCTTACTTCGACAAACAACTTTAATTGCTAAAAACAAGGACATTCCTTTTTAAATTCCTTATGACGTTTTCATTGATAAAACAAAACGCAAATCGAGAATTTTCAGAGAAAACGCTGGTTTTATACATTCTTTCATCTTCCAATTGGTACAAATTTAGCTCCCTTGGGAAGTTCGAGTTTACAAAGTACATAATTAAGGTTTGTTGCAGCATTTTCTTTTGCATTAGTAGTTATGTATCTTGTTTTTGTAACTTGATGACTTTGTAGCTATACTTTTAAACTTTGGCAATGAAGCTGTGGAAGTTGACGTTTTGAGCCTTTTTTTACAAAATATATACGATGGAATGTTAAAGAACTCTCGCTTCGGATTTTCATGCAGCTTGGGAAGTTTGGAATTCTCTCCTACGTCTATCTGACATGATCCTTTTGACTGCTTATCAAATGTCCTATCAAAGTTTAACCTTGTATGACTCTTGTATTCGATCTTCAACTCAGTTTTGAGTAAGACTAGCTATTTTTCATAATTTTGCCTATCGAATACATTGGGATTCCGGTGCCCGTATTTGACTCCGCAATAAAATATGCAAGTGAGCAAAAATGCAGATTTCTCCATATGAGAAGTGTACTTTATTGAATCAGGGAGTCATCTTTTTCCACACTCGTACTCGTGTCAGCCTTCACATGTGTACTCGTGAGGAAAATGAAGTCACCCAGGTTCAATAAAGGACACTTCTTTTGTTTAAATCGTCCGGTTTCTTATACTCATATTTGAAAAAAAAACAACACTGCACTACCTGATAATCTGAAACGGTCTCCGTGTCATTGAAAAATCTACGTGTTTTATATAACAGGCAGGTTGCACGTTTCCGTCATTCAAATAAAAAATCATTAGCACATTGAACACACTCTCGCTAAAACGTTTTTCGTCGGTCAAATTACAAATTTTATACAGCACAACCTTACGAATTAGTATTGGAAAAAGTACAAGTGTAACAATAAAACTGTACTGTAACAGCTGTTACACGGATATTTTTTCTGCACGAGTAATCAGGTCAAGGTCCGAGGCTTTCAGGTCGAGGACTTAACCTTATTACGAGTGAAGAAAAACTATCAGTGTCATGCTGGTTACAGGATTGTCCCATTGTTACACTTGTAGATTAAAATGTCAGTGCTCTCAACAAGAATTAGTATTTAAAAACGTAGTTTGTTACCAAGTCGGCATAGAGTAATCGGTATAGGCGTTGGACAAATCGTTTGTTTCACTACTCTTGTGATGTGAGTTCGAGCCCACCTTTTGCAGTCCTATTTTTCAAGGAATACAAAAAAAAGAGAAATATCAACTGTTAACTAAGCAATCATTTGTTCACTGCTTAAATAGCCCTATGATTAAGCGCGGTAGAATTGTGTTTACAGTTGTAAGTTCAAATCCTATAATTTAAAAAAGATATTTTTCAGCATAACTTATAAGTACGGTGGCTGATTTAAAACATCCAATTATTTTTTTATCTCGTTATAACGAGATACGATGTCGTTATAACGAGATACTGTCTCGTTATAAAGAGATACTATATCGTTATATAACGAGATGCTATGTCGTTATAACGAGAAACTATGTCGTTATAACGAGAAATTATGTCGTTATAGCGAGATAATATCGCATTATAACGAGATACTTAGTCGTTATAACGAGATCTTATGTCGTTATAAAGAGATATTATTTCGTTATAACGAGAAACTATTTTGTAATACCGAGAAACTAAGTCGTTATAAAGATTCTTTGTCGTTATAACGAGATGTTGTGTCGTTATAACGAGAAACTATGTCGTTATGACGAGATGCTAGTGCTGGTGCCAAGTTCTGCTATCCCGAGTTCCTATCGTTATTTATCTTTGTCTCTTGTCTTTATTAGTTCATTTGTTAATTGTGGCATGTGATTGTAGTTTTCGGCCATTATAGGTGTTTACTGTTATCCTCTGTTTGTAATTTTATTGTACCGAAATCGAACATCAAAGATTTCCCGCCGTGCGCGGTCCCGGCTTATGAAAAGGCCCGCAGCAGCCTCTGAGCTTGGAGTATGAGTCTTCCTAACAGAGGACCCCGAGGGAACCCCGGGATATAGAAATAGGACCTAGTATCTCCGGCTTGCGGGGTGTGACCCCGAGGGTCCCGGGATATAGAAATAGGACCCATTCCGTGGTTGTGCGGGATTAATAAATACACAACCCATCTTTCGGATGGGATGTTAACTCAGGTCCACGCGTTGGAAGAAATGCAACGCTTCCTGCACGTTAAAGAACCCTTGTAGCAAGCTCTTTTTGGGGTGGTCCGTAGGTGATCGGCTACAAGGCTAAATTCCCCGCCCTTGACGATTTCACCCTGGCAGTCTGAATTTCCCGTCCTATGGCCCTTTCCATACCCCAAAGTGATTATTTATTAACAATCTTGTTCTCGTCTTGATATAGCTGAAATATTGCTGAGTAGACGTTAAACAACAATCAATCAATCAATCAATCCAAGATATCAACGTAACATCATCGGTAAAAAGTTCACTGAACTAGTAAATACATCTGTAGTTCATCTCTGAAACTAATGACCGGTGCCGGTAAATAATCTGTTTATGACAAGAGTGAAAAATAGTAATTTACCAAATAAACAATTTATATAAAAATTCATACTAAAGTATAATAAATAGAGACTATGTTCATCAAAACACTTTTTGTTGTTTCTTTTAATTAAAAATAAGCTATAATGAAAAGTGATTATGCTGAAAATGTGGATAATAAAAGCAAGGGAGATAATAATCTTCATATGAAGAGGTATTTCGACTCACATGTAGCATTTCGTTATAACAACATAGTATCTCATTATACGACTTAGTATCTCGTTATAACGACATTGTATGTCGTTGTAACGGCTAAATATCTCGTTATTATGAGATATTGTCTTGTTATAACCACATAGTTTCTCGTTATAACGACATAAGATCTCGTTATACCGACAAAAGATCTCGTTATAACGACTAAGTATCTCGTTTTAACGAGATAGAATCTCAGTATAACGACATAGTTTCTCGTTATAACGACATAGTATCTCGTTATAACGACATTGTTTCTCGTTGTAACGACATATCATCTCAATATAACGACTTAGTATCTCGTATAACGACACACGATCTCATTATAACGACATAAGATATAATCATAACGACTTAGGATCTCGTTATAACGACATAGTTTGTCGTTCTAACGACATAGTATCTCGTAATAATGACATAGATTCTCGCTATAACGAGATAACATGTCGTTTTAACGACATGGTTTCTCGTTATAACGACAAAACATCTCGTTATAACGAGACAGTATCTCATTATTACGAGATAATAAAAATAATTGGATATCCTAAATCAGTGACTGTAGATAAGGTTTATATATTTAACATTTTCGTCCATAGTATGTGGTCTCCGTTGCGCACTTGGTACGCTATTTAATCTAAACGTAGGGGAAGGTTTGGGCCCACTAGTTTAACCCCGCCGCAGCAGGTTTGCGCCTGTCCTAAGTCAGGAAATTATGAAGCCTTTGTGTGTCTTGTCCTTTTTTAGTTAGTTTACTTTATGTCTATAGGAGTCTAGGATGATGTTTATTTCGCTGAACTTGATTACTCTTTATTCAGGGGCCGACTCCGACCTGCCGTTGGGTGTGGGGTTTCCTCACCGTTCATTGAAGATCTTATGGTGGCTTTGAGTTGTTATTACTCCCCTTTGGGTCGTTGTCTCTTTGACACATTCCCCGTTTCCCTTCTCTTTTCTATTAGATTACACAAACAAATGTATGAAATGTCGGTAAATTTTTGAAACAAAATTAATCGTGAAAAAAGCTGTACTTATACTTTTCAATACCATTTTAGAAATAAATTCAATAACAAAATACCGAAGTTACTGTTAATTTTTTTTCCGCATATGCGCGTTTCGACAACTTATGTCTTATCAGTGCAGATCAAACCAAAACATTTGAAATTCTATTTACCGAAAAGTGTGTAAAAGCTGATAGGGAACAAATAAACAAAAGGATCTTAATAGAAAAGCCAAAATTCAGCTAAGGACAGAGCTATATGCATGAGGGAGATACTCCTTAGTTTTAAACAAAATTTTATAAAATTAATATATTGCAAGTTTCAAATGAAGTCAAATAAAGAGTACACATAAAAACTGTCCAGTGTCCGAAAAAGCTGAAAACAAACTGTAACTGTCTAGAAACATAAAAATAAAAAAATATAAAAATATAAATATATAAGAAATATAAAAGCTCTACAGGGGTACTGTCGTACAAAAATATCTAATAAACTCAAAACGGTGTGCGTTTTCGGCAACTTAATATTTTAATTCATAAAAGTGGTGTTATATATAAAAATGTATGTTTCAAGTATCCGTACTTATAATTAGATATTATATATTTTTACCTGCGTCACCAACGGTGACCGCAGGTCTAGGAGCCGCTCGACTCCGTCCGTCCGTCCGTCCGTCCGTCTGTCCGTCCGTCCGTCCGTCACGCTTTGGGGGTACCAAGTTTGTGTAATCTGAAACTCCGACACCTTTAACCCGATACTTTTGAAACTTTGCACAGTTGTTCTGGACACATTGAAGATGTGCACCTCCCCTTTTGGTGAGATTTGGAAAAAAATTGTGGAATTAATCCATTGTTGAACTTAGTCATTTTTTCATCAAATTTTAACATTACGGTACTGAGTATGTGTAATCTGAAACTCTGACACCTTATATCTGATGCTTTTGAAACTTTGCACAGTTGTCCTGAACATATTAAAGATGTGCACCTCCCCTTTTGGTGAGATTTGGAAAAAAATTTTGGAATTTATCCATTGTTGAACTTAGTCATTTTTTCATCAAATTTTAACATTACGGTACTGAGTTTGTGTAATCTGAAACTCTGACACCTTATACCTGATGCTTTTGAAACCTTGCACAGTTGTTCTGAACACATTGAAGATGTGCACCTCCCCTTTTGGTGAGATTTGGATAAAAATTGTCGAATTTGTCCATTGTTAAACTTAGTAATTTTTCATTAAATTCATAAAATTTTAACATTACAGTACCTGAAACTCTGACTCCTTTTATCTGGTGCTTTTGAAACTTTACACACATTGTTCTTGACACATTGAAGATGTGCACCTTCCTTTTTGGGCAGATTTGAAATAAAAATGTCAAATTTATGCATTGTTGAACTTAGTTATTTTTCAGCATATTTTAACATTACAGTGCCTGGTTTGTGTAATCTGAAAGATTAACATTTCTGACTAAATACCTTTGGAAGTTTTTACTGTTGTTTGAACACATTGGTGATGTGAACCTCCCCTTTAGGCCAGTTTTGATTTTAAAAAATGTCAAATTTATCTATTATTGAACTTGTACTTTATTCTATCATATTATATCATCATGGTACTCAATTTTTGTGTAGAGATGTTGCAGAGTTTTGAACGCATTGACCATGGGCAGCTGTTCTTGAATTTTTGCATTGCTTTCATATGTTTTTTCATAAAGATTCAAAGTATGTGTTTATTTGAATTTCACCGTTGCTGAAGTGATATGGACTATTTTCATTTTATGTTTTGTTCAACTTTGTACAATTATTTTTGTTTTTTTTTTNTTTTTTTTTGTGTATTACAGTAATAGGGCATCTTCGCTAGCCAAGGGTTGTGATCAGCTTCTTTCCTCTTCACCCTTGGCAGATTGAGCCACAACTTGTGAAACATCAGTTTGAAATTATCTCCCTTTGAAGTTAGAGTTTCAGTATGATTTATTGTAATAATAAATGATTATTTATTGCATCTAATAATACAACAATTCACAATATATTTGACTCCAAGGAAATAACCCTTCAAAAGTAAAGAAAGATAATTAAATCATGGAAATTTTGCAAAATAGAAAAATCACTAAAGGCCATATTTTAAGTTTTATTGTTTTGATATATATACAAAATCTGAATGTATGTTAATTAATTGGCTGCAGTGAAGTTTAATTGCAACCAATCAAAGACGTGGATTTGAGACTACAGAAATCCAGCTTGATCTGCCAAGGGTGAAGATGAGAGGAGCGGATCATAACCCTTGGCTAGCGAAGATGGTAATAGGGTTGAACTTAATATAATCTCAAATACAACTTGCATTTGAAGAATTTTTGGTAATAAGGTAAATGAATACTTGTTTGAATGGGTAAACCTATACATGATATTCTGTTAGATTGAAAAAAAAAAACAAACAAACTTTCTAAGTTGAACATGAGAGATGGTGACGCAGGTCCAGACATGTAATTGGTCTTGTTACAACGAGAACTAAGTTGATTATGGCATTTCTCATATCGAGTTAAATAAATTTTACGAATGTTTGAAAACGAGGCTTACTGATTTTATAAACATTATAAAAATCGATAAGGAAAAGTGTAAGATATTAAATTTAGAAAAAATATCTCAAATCTGAGAAATTAGTTAAAAAAATCTGACTATGATTGGAAAAATTACAGTAGTAAAGTCATTGATTTTGCCAAATATTACCTATGTAGCTTCAGTTACCGACCTTATCAAAGTTTAAAACACTTATTTATAAATTCATTTGGAACAAAAGACAGGAAAAGCTTAAACAGAATACACTTTGTTTGGATATTGAAAAGGGGGGTTTGAAAATGATTGATGTTGATAATTATATTGATGCAATTAGAATCGGCTGGGTTGAAAAATTAATTTACACAAATGATTGTAATGCAAATTGAAAAATAATACCAAAATACTACTTTAATAAATTTGGGTCCAATTTCATAATTTTTAATATGAATTTTGATAATTTAAATCTTATTAAAGGAATTAAGGATGAACTACCAGATTTTTATTTACAAATCGTTAAAGCATGGATAAAAGCAAACCAAAATCCAAATCAGATTCAACAAAAATGAAAGATATCGGGCAAGAAATAATTTGGGGGAATAAATTCATTAAGTTTGGAGGGAAATCTTTGATATATCCAAATTGGATCAAAGACAATATAGTTTTTGTTAATGATCTAATCGATAATCAAGGTAGAATTTCCCAGGGTTATATAATGGATTAACTTTCAACTTTACCAAACTCGTTTTCGGAATACTTTAGTAATCAATACTGATTAAAGCAATCCCAGAGAAATGGGTTTCTGTTTTAAAACAAGAGGAATCTTTCAAAACCATAGTGCAAACAAATACAAAAGTAGATTTGGAAGATACCAAAAAAAAACAAAAATTTGATTTGGAGAGGATTTCTTCAACAGAAATTTACAATATATTGAGGTTAAAAGTATATGAGAAACCATTAGAATTTACAAAATGGCAATCTCAGTTACAAATCGAAGATTTGTCTTTAAAATTAAAGTATACTTTGCATTTTATATTTACTGTCTTGTGGACAAACAAACTTAAACTCTTTCGATGGAAACTTCTACATTTTATCATACCCCGTAAATACCTTTTAGAAAAATGGAAAGTCACTGACAATAATGAATGCAATATATGTAATGTAACAGAAGATTATGAACACTTTTTTTATTACTTGCACCTATTATAAATAATTCTGGAAAAAATCAAAGACATTCTATGTAAATGTAAGATAGGATTACAAGTAATAGATATGAATTCCCTGGTATTTGGCTATAAAATTGATTGTAGGAAATATGATGGACTAAATCTCTTTTTAACGGTTGTATTATTTGAAATTTATAAATGCCATTATGTTTCAGACCTTAAAAGAAATAATATCAATGTTTTCGATTTATTTCAGAAAGAATTGAAAGAACAATTATATACATGTCCCGATAAAAAAATATTGAATGACCCGTTTATTAGGGATCTACGAAAAATATTAATTTCAAATTAAAGCGAATCAAGGGGAGCGAGGCGTCCCTTAAAGACCAAGGACATTCGGACAACTTGAACCCAGTGCCAAATGAGCTGTTGTCTCGGTGTCCTTGGACTGTGGGGGAGGACAGCTCTTATCCTTATCTTTATTTATCAAAATATTTTTAAGTAAAACTCAAATTCTGTGAATGAGATGTTGTATTGTACAATTAGAAGTTTTTGTTGTTACGAATTATATCATAACACTAACAAAAATATAGTAAATGTTATTAACATGTATTCTTCACATACCAAAATCCCTGGTTTGGTTATGTGACTAATAATTCAGGGAAGAGCCTTGGTGGGATTGTTGTACCACCGAGGACATCTGTTAACAACAAATGTTGAATAAACTTATGAAATTCTTAAATAAAAAAAAAAAAAAACCTTTTAAAATTTATTTTACGAGATGTGTATAAGTTGTAGAAAATTAACGTTTCTCTTATGACACCATGTAAAACACCGAGGATTGTGTTCCGAATAGATTTGGCGGGAAATTTCTCGTGATTTGATCTCTCTAGAGAGATGAGAAATATTTTTACCACAACGGTCAGGCGTAGGATAGATTTGATAGAAATTAGAGAATACAATTTAATGAATGTAGTGACTGTTAGTAACCTGTAGTTATAATAAATCCGTTATGGAAAAAAAAAATCATTGCATAGGTGCAAAAATGCGGAAAAATAAAAGAAAAAAAAATCTAGAAATAACAATTCGAAACATGGCAATTCAGATGTAATACAGAATAATGGACACAAAGCGCAAAAAAGTACAGATGAATAGAAATAAGAATAGTCAATAGGAACAGCTACTTCAAATCTAGCTTATGATACAACTAAGAGGGGCAAAGATTACATGTATATGCTTTCATTGTTTTGGAAAATTACTTCTTTTTCGATTTTGTATTTCACATTTTACAAACTAAAGCCCCATTTACATGCACAAGAGTTACACAAGTATAATAAGCAAAAACGCAAAATCGGACAAAATGGTCAGAGAAGTCTGAATTTTATAGAAATCATAGTTCAGTGTGTGTGTGCATCAAATTCATGATTCAAATCAAGTTGCAAGACCCTTTTCTTCCATTTCATAATCAGGAACAGTGTTTTGCACAGTGTGCATTTTTAAGTTTGCATTTACATACTCAAAATGCATACTGTGTAAATTTACACATGTACAAATATACATTTACACTTGCCCCTGACCTTATGCAAATTTACACCCTTTGTTAAGTTTACACACGTATGCAGGTGCGTTTACATGCAGTAATTGCACACCAGTGCAAATTTGCATAGTTATGTAAAAATACACATGGATGTAAAACTGTGCATGTAAATGGGGCTTAAGTAGAAAAACTGAAATTGATATATAGCATGGCTATTATCGGGAAACATGTATCTTTTTTTCACAAAAGGTTGTGTGATGTCAGACGCTTTGAATATTACATAACACAGCCCTTTAAAACTTTCATTCAAAACTATAATTTCTTTTTATAAGGTAATTCGAAACTGGATATGCTTTTCCTCATATTATGTAAGTTAGTACAACGAATATAAATACTGAAGCCACAACTGGAAACGAGTTATCCAAAATACAATAACTATATGATGGTATTTTTTTCTATTTTCTAATTTGCTGAAAGCAGCTTAAACAATAATGAGTATGTATGATGTCAACCTCAAATGGGCAAAAAAATAGCTTGCAGGTTTGTCTGGAATGTTATTTAAAACTGCAATGGGCTATTAATCACCCTCATCATACTACAATTCGGAACGCGGAGGACTCTGTCAAACGCGGAGCCGGACGAAATAGCCAGGGAAAAAGTAAGGTCCATTCGTGAATTACTGCGTTATTCGATCATTCGTTGAATATTTTGCGATAATCAGAATCTCGGATTAGTTATAGTATAAATATTCTTCTCAATAACGCATACCTTTCTCAATTGTTTTATGATCCACATATCAAGGGACGATGAAGCTTTGTAGTCCTATAATTGTTTGTAATTTTGAGCGTGAAATATATACGCTTTTAAGCATTTGAACGTGAAAATCTTTCCCGATATATGTAAAAAATAAGTTTAAACAGTGAACATGTCCCGTTCACGATATTTAGACAAAAAATAAATACTTACAAATTATGATTAATCATTTCCGAAGTATCCCTATAATTTTCAACACCCAAGTATCCTTCAGTCTTGCGCTACCGGCGTTTGAAACAGGTCAGGTAGTTAGAAAACGCGGAGATAAAAATACATTTGGAGCAGAGATCTGTAGAACGAGGAGGCCTTGTGAATAAATATTCGACGATTCTCTTCGCTTTTGCTGAATCAATTTTTCCCCTTCTATCCCATATGCTAAGTAAACTAATAAAATATATTCATAGTACTTTCAAGTGAAGTTTTGTAATCGTCATTCATTAGATCGTGTATTTTAAATTGCTTGAATACATACGAGTACATGTTTTCCATGTGATGACTGTCCGTCACACGCTAGCTTAAGAACTAGTTTATTCCTACCATCATAAAAAGGTTTGATTGTGCCATCCTATACATGACTCTTGAGACGACATAAAAGATGCTAAGTGATAGCTGTATCACCTGTTAGAATGTAGTGGTTTATTTCTGTGAATCTGCTAGATATGTATGGACGACTGAATGCAAGTGACAGCTTAAGAATTAGACGTTTAGATTCGGTGACAGCTATATAAGTGACTCTCCGACATACTTTACTATAAGACGACTTTAACACAACCCATAAAGGTAAGCAATATTATTTGACAGCGTGACACAAAAGATGACATTTGCCACGTAACTTATCAAGAGACTTACAATGATGAATATCCATTATTTCCTGCACATTGCTCGTTACTTCAATATTCATTCCCTATTACTTGTTACTTCAGTATTCATTCTCGAACGATATAACGTACCTGGATATACGACATGAATGCAGAACCAAAGCACATATAACCTCTGAGAGTTTGCTGTTAAATAACAAGTGATAAATAAATAATATTTTTATTATATTAAAACTTCAATTTGGCCCTTGGGAGTCAAGTTCTCAGCGAAAGGGAACTTTTGCTCCAGGCCCTGTCGATGACACTTGATGTAGGAGACAGCCAAGCCCCATGGACAGGACACTCCGCCAATCAACCGGAACTGTTAGTTCCTAGGAGGGGATGAAGCGATGCTCCATCTCGCAGCTGGAAGCTACGATAAAAGAGGGTTGAGTTGACGGTGGAGAGAGAAACATGTGTATTTAATTACTTGGGACATGAGAAATATGACCAGTGGTCAATTTCGGAAGGGAAACTTTATTAAACACCACTGGTTTGCTGAGACTTCACACCCATATTCAGTGTAGAGTTGAAGACATGAGATGGGAGGTGGGAGGGTAAATTTTTCTTTTCAAAACTATTTTACGTCTTTCTTTGTCGGCAGCAAACTTCAGACTGATTACAGATGCCAGAGAGAAACTAGAGAAGGGTAGCGATAGTGCAGATCTCTTTCCCTAATAAGGAGCGCCCATCATACTGAGTTATGAATATGCAACAGTTCGAACCATCATAGCAATAAACAACGCTTATACTTGTATAAGCTTCTATTTATTCCTACCATCATAAAAAGGTTTGATTGTGCCATCCTATACATGACTCTTGAGACGACATAAAAGATGCTAAGTGATAGCTGTATCACCTGTTAGAATGTAGTGGTTTATTTCTGTGAATCTGCTAGATATGTATGGACGACTGAATGCAAGTGACAGCTTAAGAATTAGACGTTTAGATTCGGTGACAGCTATATAAGTGACTCTCCGACATACTTTACTATAAGACGACTTAAACACAACCCATAAAGGTAAGCAATATTATTTGACAGCGTGACACAAAAGATGACATTTGCCACGTAACTTATCAAGAGACTTACAATGATGAATATCCATTATTTCCTGCACATTGCTCGTTACTTCAATATTCATTCCCTATTACTTTTTACTTCAGTATTCATTCTCGAACGATATAACGTACCTGGATATACGACATGAATGCAGAACCAAAGCACATATAACCTCTGAGAGTTTGTTGTTAAATAATAAGTGATAAATAAATAATATTTTTATTATATTAAAACTTCAATTTGGCCCTTGGGAGTCAAGTTCTCAGCGAAAGGGAACTTTTGCTCCAGGCCCTGTCGATGACACCTGATGTAGGAGACAGCCAAGCCCCATGGACAGGACACTCCGCCAATCAACCGGAACTGTTAGTTCCTAGGAGGGGATGAAGCGATGCTCCATCTCGCAGCTGGAAGCTACGATAAAAGAGGGTTGAGTTGACGGTGGAGAGAGAAACATGTGTATTTAATTACTTGGGACATGAGAAATATGACCAGTGGTCAATTTCGGAAGGGAAACTTTATTAAACACCACTGGTTTGCTGAGACTTCACACCCATATTCAGTGTAGAGTTGAAGACATGAGATGGGAGGTGGGAGGGTAAATTTTTCTTTCCAAAACTATTTTACGTCTTTCTTTGTCGGCAGCAAACTTCAGACTGATTACAGATGCCAGAGAGAAACTAGAGAAGGGTAGCGATAGTGCATATCTCTTTCCCTAATAAGGAGCGCCCATCATACCGAGTTATGAATATGCAACAGTTCGAACCATCATAGCAATAAACAACGCTTATACTTGTATAAGCTTCTATTAAAATTATATTGTAAAGTTCATGTAACTTGCACGGTAATAAAATATTAAATAAATCCGTCCAATTGTAAGATTGTAAGATTTTGTAATTCTCAGTAATCTAGTAGCACCCCTATTAAGCTGGGTAACGTTTAGGTAAAGGTAATGTTCAAATATCAAAAACCGCACCTAAAAATTTTCCTGAACCGGGACAAAATGTTATCCAATATTAATTAAAATAAGAAATTTGTTTACATTTTTCTTAACCGGGCCAAACATTATCAAACCGGACTAAACCAATTATACGCGAACTCCTTTTACCTAAACTGTTCATCGAGAACTCAGCTTAACAGGGGTGAGTAAGAAACTTTCAAAATCGAACATTTTTGGTGGTTTTATTTTAGTAATTTTTATACCCCGCGGTTTTGCAGTTATGCCCCGGGAAACTTTGAAATTTTGCGAATTTTAGGGTTTCCGAATGATAACTTGTGAACAAAATAATACAAGGTATTCAAACTTGGTATGTAAGTTGTTCATTAAGAAACTCGGGTCAAGTTCGATTTTGGGTTCAGAGGTTTAAGGGATTTTGGAGTTATGCCCCTTGAAACTTTGAAATTTTGCCAATTTTGGGGTTTCCGACTGATAACTTGTTAACAAAATAATACAAGGTCTTCAAACTTAGTATGTAAGTTGTTTATCACAAAACTCAGGTCAAGTTTGATTTTGGGCTCAGAGGTCCAAGGGGTTCTGGAGTTATTCCCCTTGAAACTTTGAAATTTTGCAAATTTTATGGTTTTGTACACATTACTTGTGAATGAAATAACATACTGTCTTCAAATTTTATATGTAAATTGTTGACCACAAAACACAGGCCAAGTATAATTATTGGTTCAGCGGAACACATAGTTCTGGAGTTATGCTCCTTTTAACTTAGAAATTTTGTGAAACGTGGTGGGGTATCATGTAATGCATCATTACTATTTGTCTCGTTTTGTCTTGGTGTGCTTTCCGTCCAATTGTAAGGTTTCTTTATTTGTTTATCTGAGAATTAACCTTTAATTCGCGTGAATACATTTGTCACTCTTGTTTATTGAGAGTTCACACCGTTAGTGCTTTAGTTTTTTGTGTTGTATATGTAACGTTCGTGTGTTTTGTGGGCATGTGGTGTCTTTGGTCTTCCGTCTTTTGGTGTTCTTGCTTTTGCCTTGTCTCTGGACTTTTATTTGTGTAATCTTGTGCTTTGTTCCTTCGGTATTCTACTGCCGTTGTTTTGTTATATATATAGCACCGCTCTTACGAATTAAAATATTAATTGCACAAAAACCGCGTAGCGGTTTGAGTGCAATAAATATTTTAATGAGTAAGGCGGTGCTATATATGATTTGTAATATGACCAATCAGTGGCGGATCCAGACTTTCTGCTAAGGGGGGGCCCGACCAATATTTTTTTCAAAAGGGGGGCCCGGAACCCAATTTTTTTAAAAACCCCTAGGAATTTTAAATATTTTCCAACCTAAGGGGGGGGGGCCCACCCGGCCCCCCCCCTAAATCCGCCACTGCCAATGAAAAACGTTTTACCAAGAGTGCGTTAAATATGCTAATGATTTTTAACATGAATGACAGGTAACAATCAACACAGCCCTAAACGTACAATTAGCACGTGATTTAAAACGAGAGGTACTGTTGCGTTGCAGTTTGTAAGGTAATTAGGTGTTTTATTTTTGGATGTTTTTTTCTCACACACGTACGTATGTCTATGTACCTTGTTTGGAGAAATATACTGCGTCTGTTTTTTTTTCACCCGCTCAATTTAATGATATCTCAAAATTTAAAATCAAACAACTATTTATTTGAAAA
>MJUU01046365.1:2632-28775 GCA_002080025.1 Modiolus philippinarum | reverse complement strand
ACAACAATAAAGGGACAATCCTCTGATTTTCGGGGTTTGATTTTAAACCCCCAAAAAATGTTGCAAAACAAATACATGATTTTGATGTGGCAATTTGCGAAAATAATTGTTTGAGATGGTCATGAAAATAAATACTTTTTCTAGGTAAAATCCCCCCCCCCCGAGAAATCAAATGGAAGTCCCCTCATCTTTACATAATTAGCACTTAGTTTCTGCATTTTTATGAACAGTTACATCGGTCATACATCGGTCCCTCTGCCATGCTGGCGGCCTTTTTTCTATTTGCTAGGACCGTGGGCAGAGGAACCTGGGACTTCTGTCCTTACTGAGTTATACGGTTCCTTTTTAGAAAAGACATTCGCAATGCGTGTTGTATCTTCAGACCATATCCGTTCCTCGACTATAAAATACTAGTAACAGGAATTGCTCCTGTAAATAACTAAATTTGAATGGCAATTCGCTGTTTGGCAGGGGCACAGGTTGGAACAGAAGAAGATTAAACTTGAAAATTTTGACAAATTTTGAATAAAAGACATGTATAAAAAGGAACATAATTATAAAAATCGTCTTTTTGACAAGAAAGGCCCGAGTAAAATTTCCATGCCATAGGCACTACAATAATAAAGACAGTTATTTACAAACATTAGCTGTTTACAATAATAAAAGAAACCAGATGAATGTCATCGGCTTTGGAATTTTCTGAGGGAGGATTCAAGCAATGCATTATCATCTAATTTGCATGAATTTAATGCACTGAATCAAGCCCCTCCTATCCCATTGTATTTGTATTGTGTACAGGAACTGAACTTTTTTACAGTGCAATAACTTCCAAATAGTGAAATTAATGCATTCTACACTGAATATCGGCCTTTAGAGCATTGAAAGATCAAAGAAAATTTTAAAAATCATATTACAATGGGTTATACCGCATGCGTGTCGTATTGTCAAATGAAAACCAAGATACAACGTCAAGAAAAAAAGGGTAAGAAATATTATATGTAGGAAAGGTACCAGATGCTAGCAGTTCATTGAATTTTACATAAAGATCTATCTGTCCAGTATGCTTAAGTTCCTCAATAACAGATGAAATTAGACACAATAAATGGTTGGTACATAATCTTCATGATCGTCATCATTAAGTGGGGAACACTCGTTGTCAAAAGCTGATGTCTTCATTTTTAGATTTGTCGCTTTCACTGTTATCGATAAGAAATTGCAGTTGTCTTTCTGGTTCCTCTACTTTCTTGGGCGAATTCAGTCTACGTTGTTTTGAATAAACACTTACTCATCATTCACTACTATAGACTTTCATTTACTACTATAGACTTCTGCTGCTCTTCTCTGACTGATGGAATAATACCCTCGAGTAGTTTTGTTTGATAAATTAATAAACATCGCATTTTCAATGTTTTTTTCTTTCAAATTTTCCTACTTCAGCATCAGAAACGCAAAGAAAAAAATGATTCTTGCTTTTTACGTCTCTCGGCCATGAAAAATCTCCTTAGTTATAAAGCACTACATTGTCATTTAGAATTATTTCCTAAGTTCGGCTGAGCAAGCATCCGCGTTTGAATTATTCATTTTCTAACTACCCGACCTGTATCAAACGCCGGTAGCGCAAGACCGAAGGATACTTGGGTGTTGAGAATTGGAGGGATACTTGGATACTTAATCATGACGTGTAAATATTTATTTTTTGTCTAAATATCGTGAACGGGACATATTCACAGTTTAAACTCATTGTTTACATAAATCGGGAAAGATTTTCACGTTCAAATAACTAAATACCGAAGTCACTGTGAATTAACTTTCTGCATATGCGCATTTCGACAACTTATGTCTCATCAGTGCAGGTAAAATCTAAACGTTTGGAAGACCATAAATGCTTAAACGCGTATATATTTCACGCTCAAAATTACTAAAAATTATAGGACTACAAAGCTTAATCACCCCTTCATATGTGGATCATAAAACCATTAAGGTAGTTATGCGTCATTGAGAAGAATATATACAGATTAATACATGGACATTTTCATATTGGCCTGGTTATCATCCCGAGACACCCATATTGGCCCGAGACGAAGTCGAGGGACAATGTGGGTCGAGGGATGATAATCAAGTCAATATGGAAATGCACATGTATTAAACTTTTTTATTATATAGATAGCGGTGATTTATCGAGTTTTCTCAGTTAAATAAATGTCATATTATCACCGGTGAAAATAAGGATTTCTAGTCACTGGACGACGTCTTAATGAAGAGACGTCACAATGTCTCTTCAATGTCGTCGTCAAGTAAACAACTGGCGTATTGACATGAAAAAAATAATCCGCATCTAAAATCTCGGTTTTTGAGTAAAAAATCTATATAATAAAAAGCATAACTAATCGGCCGTCATGAATATCAATAAAAAATGTCACTCGTGTCGATCAACGCAGTGGATTTAACTCGTTGCAGAACAAGTTCTGCAACTCGTTAAATCCTTCTGCGTTGTTCGGCACTCGTGACATTTTTATTGATATTCACGACGGTCAATTAGTTATACTATAATTATTACATACTTCCGACGTTAAGATGTAATAATACATTAGTTCCTCCCTGAAAAAGTATCCCATGGATAGAATTCAAGAAGATTTTTTATCCTACTGGATAAAATTTTTTACGATATTTTTGTTCTTCTTCACGAAATATTTTCCTCACAGAGGATAATATTTTATGAATAGGATAAAATTTCGTAGCAAATATTATCCTATTGGACAAAAAATACACTTAAATTATTTCCATTGGATACCTGCATGGACAAGGCAAAAATTAGCGGTAAGTTTTTTTAAAGAAAAATGCCACTTAAAAGGGATGTAATACGAGATGTACCTTTAAGAGACCAAACTAAAAACGAAATCTTTGGGATTATATTGTTTTATATTGATATAATTCTTGTGACATTTTATCTGTTGAGAGAGAATTTTTGTAAAATTTTATCCTTTAGAACATTTTCTGATAGGATAATCGAGTCCTTACAGGTTAAATAATAATATTTTACCATCAGTTAACTTGTTCATAAAATTTTCAGATATTTTCATCGGAACCATTTTTTTTTTCTTTTTGTGTATTTAAACTCAAGCTATCTGGGAATTGTTTGATATTTAGTGACTTGATCAACCTGTTATACTCTATTATGTTTTTTTTATTATTGTGTTGGGAAATGATTTTTATCATATAGCATCATGGTAATTAGAATCATCATTGTGTTCATAAAAACATTCAAAGGAACAAGATTTACTAGGGACAATATCTTCATAGGAAATTTTATCCTAGAGGATATAACTGATATAGACAGATGAAGATTTTTAATCCTATGGGATACTTTTTCAGGTATATTTTATCCTATAGAACTTTTTTTTTCAAATGTTATTTTATCCTAACATAAGATAAAAAATATGTAAGATGGATATTATTTCTACAGAAATAATTTCCATAAGTTACTGAAATAATATCCTACAGGATACTTTTTGGTACAATTTTATCCAGGAGGTCTTTATTTATTGGGGATATTATTTATGATTACAAAGAAACGCCAGGCCGATATGGACCGGAAGTCGTTTATTTTCCCAGGCCAATAAGGACCGGAAAGCGTTTATTTTGTCCGAGATGCACGAGGAGCATAAAATAACCTATTATTTTCCCGGGTGTGAAAATATGGACAGTTTACTTCCGGTCATATTGATCATGCAAAAACGCTTTTATTTCTACTAAGTATGTAATAAAACAAAATAATGGGGGTGTTAATAGCTCATGAGTTATCTGGAATGTTATGTCACCCTGCAATATGCTAAAAACAGAAATAAAAATTCCAGATTTCCAAAGTTAAACAAATTCATGAAAGACCACAGTACTTGATTTTGGATTGTTATTCTGTAAATTGTTTATTTAGTTAAACTTAATTGAATTTATATAGAATGAATTTAATTACTCAATTTACGGTTAACAACGGTATTTTGTTATTTATTTACAAAACAGAAAAAATACAAGACATCAAATTACAATTTTCTCTTTAAAACGATACTAGTAATTGACTTTGAATAGGTTGCTACAGGGAATTTTCAACCCCCACAAAGCAATATTCACCAAGCTGAATAACTTTTTTTCAGATTGATAAATCCCAGTAGCAACCTGTATCAAAGTCAATAATTGCAAAATGTCGAAGTGATCATACGAAACTGACAGAAAACTAAGGTTAATGAAATATTCACCAAGCTGAATAACTTTTTTTTTCAGATTGATAAATCCCAGTAGCAACCTGTATCAAAGTCAATAATTGTAAAATGTCGAAGTGATCATACGAAACTGACAGAAAACTAAGGTTAATAAAGTGGAAGATATTTGATTTGTTATGCGTAAATTTACCATGTAAAAAGCATGACCATAAAACATTTCATAACAAATCAAATATATTACAGGACTACTTGAAAACATATTTAAAGTAGACCAGCTGACTCAACTTGTCGATGAAATAACCTGTACCCTTGGATCTGATCCTACTGAGTTAGCGTGTGAAAATCAATGCCATAAATCTATACAGCAGGACCATCTCTTGCAACATGGTTGTACCTTGCTGTGTCATGGGTAATGATTTTTTTGTTTTAATATTATCAATTTATTTAGAAAAAACAAAAAAAAAAACAAACAAACAAAAACAAAAAAAACAACATATAAATCTGATCAAATAAAAATTTCCGTACACAAATGGTTACACTCGTTTGCTTAAAAATGCACAAAAGATGCAAAAATGCTTGCATTTAAATTCACATGTATAATCACAAAGCAAACCAAATAAAAATATATTAAAGCGCCCTCTACAATAACTGTGGCTATTTAATTTTTTGATTATCTTAACATGTTTAGATCAAAACACGTTTCGGAAAGTGTTAGGAAATGTTTTGAAAGTTCCCTCAGCGACATAATACTGAGAGTCCAAGGCTAAAATCTGCAGACAAAGAAAGTGCCGTGGTCACCTGCGAATCTCGGTGTTATGTCGCTGAAGGGGACTTCTAACTTTTGGTTTCACATTTTAACAAAACACTTAAATCCAATAACACGAAAGAAATCAAAAGTTCATTCAAAATTTCACTAAAGCATCCACAGAAAAGCAGGATCTACCAGATGAAGCATAAATTGGTTGTGTCTCAACAGAGAACATCACGCTTTTATATGCTTCCCAAAACACACAAATTGGGAAATCCTTGTAGTATGGCACGCGAAATTAACCAAAACTTAGGTAAACCAGAATTATCGTAGGAAAACCCGGTTTACCGGGTCGGTAATCCTGGTTTAGCAAAGAAAACCCCAATAACCGACCGGTAATCGGGGTTTCCGAGATTAATACATACTAACCTTCGCTTCCTATGAGTTTTTTTTTTGCTAAACTTACACTACCGAGTGGTACAGTAGGTTTTACAGCGCGGATTTAACCAAAACTTAGGTAATCCAGTTTTATCGACCGATAATCCTGGTTTACCTACAAAAACCCCCATTACCGTTCAGGCAGGGAAGTGGTTGAAATAGAACAATAGAAATTGAGCTCTCGTTAAAATGAGGTAGAAATGTTACTTTTTGGATTGTTTACCATAGATGCATAATTACTAAAGTTATTTCCAATTAAAAAAGTACTTATATTTTTCATTCCTTTATTTTGAATTTATATGGAAACAACATAGATTGCCGCAGGTGAACGCATAGATGCATATACAATGCACAAATCGGCATAAAAGATCAAGTTAGTGTGGATCCCCAAAAAGGCCATCTTCAGATTTTAACCAAAATTTGTATACGGATTGCCAATATCCCTGTTAATCCATGTGCAAAGTTTTATATCCGCTCTTTGTAGCGTTTCTCCAGAATAAAAATTTAAACACGATCGAATTTTTATCTCCTTTGCATTCTTTCTGAGGTTTCTTTCGGGAATCAACTTTGTATAAATAGGAAAGTGTCAACAAATCTCTCTAAAAGAATACCAAATAGTAACCACCCTTATATTACACCTCAGATACTAATTAACACGTTTCCGAAAATCATGAAATTTAACGAACGGAAAATACTTAAAAGTAATTCATCCCCCTTTGATTGCCTCATATATTTATTTCACACTTGCGAGCTAAAAATACAATGAAAAGTCCATTTTCTCCCTACTTAAAAACTTGAAAAAAGTGGATCCTGAAAAAGGCCATATGCAGAAATCAATTTCATATGGTTTATACGATGCATAATTATATATTTAATAATACTCCTAGATTTTGTTTCCGCCCATGCCCTCTGAGGGTGGCTAGATTTTTTTCTTTATTATCATAATTTTGACCATCAGATAAGAGTTGGTTTTAAAATTAATCAACGACATTTATATATTTCTCATATATCTGTTCCGTACAGCAATTGTTGCAGCATAAGATACATAGTATGTGAAATCTAAAAGAAATACCGAAAATATTACAAATTTGATTTTTTTTACCTTGGCTGTGTCATCACACATCTTGTTTACTTGAGGAGATGGCAGGTAAACAAATTTAGAGGGGAGACAATTTTTGTGAACTACTTCCCCGCCTGCCGTTCGGTAATGGGGTTTTTAAAATTTAAAACATGTTAACCTCCGCTTCCTATGAGTTTTTATTGCTAAACCTACTTTACCGGTCGGTATAGTAGGTTTTACAGCCTGGAATTAACCAAAAGTAGGAAAACCAGGGTTATCGATCGGTTATCCTAGTTTACCGACCAAAACCTCAATTACCGAATAGCTTATATGATTGGCTAAAGAATTTTATATGTGACCAATAAAAAATCTAGTAAAAGGCCATGTGAACTTTTGCTATCACTATGCGTCCGTCGTCTGTCGTCCGTCCGTCAACAATTTCAAAGATCTTTTCTGAAACCACTGGGCCAAATGAAACCAAACTTCACCTGAATTTTCCTCAGGGTATGGCTTCTCAAAATGATGTGGGATTTTTCCGCCGGCCAACCAACATGACGGCTGTTGCTAAAAATAGAACATAGGGGTAAATTGCTGTTTATGGCCAATAACTCGAAAACCGATACAAAATGTACAGATATCAAAATCTGACAAAGTTGGGGGGGGGGGGGGGGTAAAATTGTTCAGAATAAATAGATCTACCCACCCTGCAATTTTAAAGGAATTCCGAAAACCCGTGTAGGAGTCATTGCCTTTTTCTACCGGACTTTCAAAATATTCATCTTTTTTTATTCGAAATCTATAGAAGATAGAGGTCAAGTGTAAATTGATAAAATGTTTGCCATGACAAGACAATTTTGAAAGAAATTCCGTAACTAATGTAAGAGTTTTTGCTCTTTAATCACAAAATTATACAATTTTTGCAGTTTTTGTCACTTATTTTCAAAAATCTTCTCTGAAACCACTGGGCCAAATGAAAACAAACTTTGCCTGAATTTTCCTCAGGGTATGGCTTCTCAAAATGATGTGGGATTTTTCCGCCGGCCAACCAACATGACGGCTGTTTCTAAAAATAGAACATAGGGGTAAATTGCTGTTTATGGCCAGTAACTCGAAAACCAAAAATCTGACAGAGGGTTAAAATGATCAGCATGATGAGATCTACCTACCGTGCAATTTTGAAGGAAATTTGAAAACCACATCTCGGAGTTATAGCCCTTTTTCCGTAAAATTTTCAAAATATGTGTATTTTTTATTTTTAATTTCAAAAAGTGTAACAGATTGAGGTCAAGTGTAAATTACCAAAATTTTTCAGCATATCAGGATCTACCCACCCTGAAATTAAGAAGAAAATCCAAAAACCTTTGTAGGAGTTATTGTCCTTTTTGCACAGAATTTCCAAAATTTTCATATTTTTGGCTTTTATTTCCAAAACAATAGAAAATCAAGGTTAAAGTGAAAGTCCGCAAAAATATGGAAAAGAGAATATAAAATCCTTATGTAGTTCTGACACATATAACATAGTTCGATTTTTGCTATTTTAACTCAATTGCTGCAAAAAACGTATTTTATTCACAGAATCTCTGGTCATTGAGGGTCACGTGACATTGTGTAGAGGGCGCTATGTATGCTGACATCAAGTAATAACCAACGAATATCGAAATAAGGCGTTTGTCAACAACGATCACTAACAATTACTGCATTTTGACCAATTTGCCGTTCAACTCATGACTTTGATATATTTTTTCTTATTTTGCGTGAAAGATTTTTGGTATTCTTTTTAATTTGTGTTTAATCTGTTTCTATATCATGCAATATAATCACAGAGTCTAAACATTATTTTTATAAACATTTTAAGCACCCAGCTACTGTGATAATAAGTGTCAAAACAAAGGCGATACAATGTTTGATATTGTTTACCTATTTTATGTACCATTCTGTGAATTGGCCTAATTACACTTTCTTCACCCGTCGCGTCACCTATTAACGATTGGCATTATAATCTTGTACGTGTATTCGTGATTTTGGATAAAATATTTGCCATGCTGTGGCGTCTGTAAAACTGGTTGTTGAAAATTGTTCGTTGACCACCATTTTCAAAATGGCCGTCAAATAAGGCTGGAAAATTCAACATTGTCCGATTTCAATGAAATGTGGTTTCCAATTAGATATTGATGTTGCGACTTCAAAAGTAGTGTTGAAAATTATTCGTTGACCGGCATTTTCAAAATGGCCACCAAAAAAGGCGGGAAAATTCAACGTTGTCCGATTTCAATGGAATTTGGTTTCCAAAAGATATTGATGTTGTGACTTCAAAACCAGTGTTGAAAATTGTTTGTTGACCGCCATTTTCAAAATGGCTGCCAAAAAGGCAGGAAAATTCAACATTGCCCGATTTAAATGAAATTTTCTTTCCAAAAATGTATTGATGTCGCAACTTCAAAACTGATTTTGAAAATTGTTCGCTGACGGCCATTTTCAAAATGGCTGCCAAAAAAGGCGGGAAAATTCAACAATATTTAATTTCAATGAAATTTGGTCTCAAAATAGATATTGATGTTGCAACTTCAAAACCGATGTTGAAAATTGATCGTTGACCGCTATTTACAAAATGATGTCTCGACTTCAAAACTGGTGTTGAAAGTTGTCCTTAGCAAGATTTGTTTTGTCAAAAAGCTCCAAAAAGAAATATAATAAAACATGATCAGACTTTATATACAGTTCAAGATATTGGTGGTGTTCTAGCTACCAAAGTTTGAAAGACTGAAGATCAGCTGTATAACAAGCCAGGTGAGCGATACAGGCTCCTGGGAGCCTGTGGCTTGATTATTTTAATTATTTTTTTACAACATCTTGTCTATTTATTTCTCGCAATAATAAATAAAAATAGAGAAAAATTTATTGAAAAAAAAATGGATATTAAGTAATAATATTTCAAATTAGGAAATACATTTTGTAATATAAAAACGCATGTTAATTTAAAAAAAGTAAGTCGTTTTTGTTTTTAATTTGGGAAACGTGTAATATGAAATTGCACTTTATGCATTTATTCCGTGTCTTTTCATTGTTTATTTATATAAATAATTAAAACTGATTTTTAATATAAAAAAAAAACGTAATATCAGATGATCAGGTTTATTTTTTATAATTCAAATTAATGTCAATTATTAGAATATATAAAATATGTATCTATTTATTAAGGATATTACTCTTTCTGTCTAAAATAATTGGCGTCAAACTGGTTGATTAGATTTCTACGGAAGCGTAGATTTCTATTTGTAAACAGGAAATGTCCTTTCGAATCAGCAGTTTTGTTGCCCGCAATAAATTTTGTATAGTAGAAATATAATTCTTTATCATTAAGAAAGAATAAAAAAAGTTGATCGAATTGATTTTGAATATTAAAGGTGTATCAATAAATATAAAATTAGATGAACAGACATGTTTTTAATATTTGAAATGAACTATAAAATTGTATTCTTTATTATTAAAAATATTTTTTTTTATATAATACAAAAAATTATTTCCTATTTATCTTTTTCAAGATTAAATTCTCAAAAATACTCTTTTTATATAAAAAGACAAGATGATATAAAAAATAATTAGAATAACCAAAAAATGATTGAAATACTTAATCTATTTTTTGATTGGTTACATCCAAAATGCTTTAGCCAATCACATAAGATATCCGGTAATTGAGGTTTTGGTCGGTAAACCAGGATTACCTACCGATAAACCTGGTTTTCCTACTTTTGGTTAATTCAGCGCTGTAAAACCTACTCAACCGACTGGTAAAGTAGGTTTAGCAATTAAAACTCATAGGAAGCGGAGGTTAACATGTATTTAATTTCGGAAACTCCAATTACCGAACGGCAGGCGGGGGTTGTTTGTAGGTAAACTAGGATTACCGACCGATAAACCTGGTTTTCGGAGGTTTTGGTGAAATTAGCGCTAAAAACCTACATTACCAATTTTCTAAATTACGTTTTGTCTATTCTTTCCTTTTCAAGATTGTGGTCTTAGAGTTAGTGGTCTACCTGTATTGGGTTTTAATTGTATGTTTATTATACTATAGGGAAACGGGATAGAGAAAGGGGAGGTTTGGGTACCCATAAACCGGTTTAACCCTACCGCTGGCTGTTTCCAGTGCCGGTACCAAGTCCGGCTATCCCGAGTTCCTATTGTTATCTATGTTTGTCTTTTGTCATTTTATTGTTTTTCTTGTTGAGTTCCCTGGTTGATTGTGACATGTGATTGTGGTGTTCGGCCATTGTTTCCTGTTATCTTTCATTCATTAATTACCGACCAGTTTCATGTAAGTAGGTTTAGCAATAAAAACTCATAGGAAGCGGAGATTAACATGTATTTAATTTCGGAAACTCCAATTACCGGTCGATAATTGGGGTTTTATATGCTAAACCAGGATTACCGACCCAGTAAACCGGATTTTCCCGCGATAATCCTGGTCTACGTATGTTTTGGTTAATTTCGCGTGCCATATGGTAGGCCAAAAGTTTCAACCTGTAGTTATCCAACTGAGTACATTTCTACAGTTCCCCATGATGTTTTATTCCCGTTGTAGAGAACCTACCAACATACATCAAGGACACTGCACATGCTCTCAATATTCTTGAGTATTTCCAGCCAAAAAAGAAAAAAAACGCTGAATTCAGACTATTAACCATGGAAGTCACTGCCCTCTACACTAGCATCCCTAACAATGATGCCATGGTAGATTGAAGACACTTTTTGTACATAAGACAAGATCTTAATGTAAAAAAGACATCATCCTTAGACTTGCTGAGTTAGTCCTGACCCTCAATACTTTTCAGTTTGATGAGGGATTTTACAGTCAGTCTGGTGGAGTTGCAATGGGAACAAAAATGGGTCCTACATTTGCATGTCTTTTTGTTTGCTACCTTGAAAAATATATAGGACCTTTATAAAAGATACATTGATGGTGTCTTTTAGGTGTCCTCTGACAATGAAGATGACCTTAAGTCTTTCATTGACTATGTTTCCTCGTACCATCCGGCCATCAAATACACTTTTAATATTGCCAAAGATAGATTCTTTCCTCGGCATCAATTGTTCATTAAAGGGTGGGCAAATGTCCACTTCAATGTTTTATGAACCGACAGACGCCTACTGCTACTGAAATTGTGGGTCCTGTCATCCTAAGTCATGCAAAGATGTCATCCTAAAGTCAAAATTCTTTTTAGCGACTCAATGCAACAGAAGTAAATCCCTTTTTTTGTTAAGAGAGGCTACCCCAGCAAAGATTTGGATCGAGCGATGATTTCAGTTTCCCGAGTGGCAAGATCTGAGGCTATGGAGAAGAGGGTGAGAAATACCGACAACTTTGTCCCGTTGGTCCCCACATACTACCCTCATAACAAAGTTATTGAAAAAAAAAAATTGATCCGTAACTTTAAATCATAATTCTCAAGGACGAACACATGTTTGTATTTTTTCAGGTTCGCCTATTGCGGCCTTCAGAAAAGGGGAGTCTAAAAAGCAACTTGTCACAAGCTCTTTCAAGACTTCTACTCCTCAAATTCCCTGTAAATGTAAGGGAACTAGAAAATGCAAGCGAATCGCTGTCTGACTTGTCCTTTTACTTGGGAAACAGATGAAGTAGTAGGACGGGCTAACGTCTTCAAACTAAATGAAATAAAAGGGACAACAGGAAACACCTACAATGGTTGAAAATTAAAATTACATGCCACAATCTGTTAGGGAACTATACAGGAATAACTCAAATAAGACAAAAGACAAACCTAAACAACGATAGGAACTCGGGACATCCGGACTTGGTACCGGCACTAGCAAAAACAAGCGGTAGGGTTGAACCAGTTTATGGCTACTTAAACCTCTCATGTCCTGTTTACCTATAGTTTAGTAAACATACGAATAAAACCCAATATAGGTAGACTACTAACTCCATGACCACAACCTTGAAAGGAGAGAATATGACAATACGTAATTTTGAAAGATGGGTCAAGGGGTGCTCGCCACTAATCTGCCGACTAGCTAAAGGAGCCTAGTCTACTGGAAAAACACTGTCGCACTACAGAAGAAAAATAAAACTCAAACTTCCAACAGGATTTGGTCAAGAATAATCATATATTTCAGTAGACATCGGCAGTATCAGTGAGAGGCCAGTATGCATGTAAAATTTTGAGGTAACTAGATCTCAAAGCTGATTTAACGAATGCATGCAGAGTATCTTGTCAGTATCTGCTATTACGTAAAGAATGTAAGATACGTCCCAGCTTTCTGGATTTTCAATCTGTTTCTGGCATTTTTTAACAACATTACCGTAAAAACGAGGATTAGAAATGCATCTAGTGAAACGCCGTTTGCCCGTAACGCCATATTTAGATATTAGATATTCATATCTGTTATAAAACTTCTTAAAGGTATTCAACAACTTATGAAATCTGTAACCTTGATGTAAAAGTTTGGCCGTGATAGCAAGGTTACGTTCATTATAATCGCCAAGTGTAGAACAAACACGTGCAAATCGTATTAGTTGAGAAATGTACACCCCGTATGATGCAGCTTGAGGGATGTCGCCGTCAAGAAAAGGGAAATTTGAAATAGTGAAATCAAAATCGTCCCTTTTATCATATATTTTAGTTTTTATTTGACCAGCGTCAATAATGATAGTTAAATCCAGAAAAGGGGAAGTATTTGGAATCATTGTTAGCTTTATTTAATTTCACTTCTTGTTGGTAAATAATGTCTACATAATCTAAAAACTGGAGATTGTCAATAGTAGGGATATCGTCAATATACCTGCTGTTATCATTGAAAATAGAAATAAGATTATCATTCTTTTGAATGGTTCCGTTTTGTAGTTCTTTCATGAAGTAGATCTGCAATGAGAGGTGCACAATTTGTACCCATGGGAACACCTGTGACCTGTTGATAAAACGAACAAAAATGTTGTCCAGCAAAACATTTAGTGCATTAATCATATCATCACATGTCCAGGAACAATAATTATCGTATACAATATTATAGAAGAATCCTTTCTTCCGTAAATGTTGGTTAACAGTGTGAGACGACCCATGTGAGATCGATGCACGCGACCTCGTCTCACATGGTTAATTGACCAACCAAAAGTGTTCATTTTCGTGATGCAATAATCGTAACCATGGCAAACGTCATAAAACACCTGACGTCACAATGTAAGGTACACTCAAATGGCGACGACATTACTCGCACAGTATAGGCTTCCAGATGTTTGTTGTCGTATTATACGGAAGCAATAGCTACTTACATTCGATCAAAATCAAAGGTCGAGGTATCTTTCACTCATGTAAGAAATTCTTCGTCTTATTCTCTCGTTTCGCTGCGGTCCATTAGAGAAAAGGCGGAATTTCTTACATTCATGAAAAATACCCCGATCTTTGATCTGCTCTCATGTCAGAAGCTATTATTCTTTTTGTTAGAACAAATGAACTGCAGACCAGAAAATTTAAAAGACCATTTAATAAATTGGCCCTATTTTGATATAATCAACTTATGTTGAAGGGTCGTATTAAAAGTGGAAAAATCATAACTGTCGATGGATGAGACTGGTCTTTGAATAGACTGTAGTTTATCTAAAACTTCAACTGATTTTTTTACGCTCCAAAAGTAATTTACACCAGAGTTGTAATAAGTTTTTTTTTCACAGTATTTAATTACCAATTCCTTAATACAAGTAATTGAACTAGTTAAGTAAATAGAACGATGTTTGAAGGGATTTTTGTGAAGCTTAGGAATTGAGTACATGGTAGGCAAGGTGTTATCTTTAAATGGAAGCATTTCTGTATCCTTATAATGTTGTTGGGTTAACGTTTTTTCGTCCCAAATTGGTACGTCTGAAAGTTGTTGACTTGTCCAGTTCGTATTGTTGGACATCGATAAAATATTTCTTTTAAACGATAGCAACGTTGTTGGAAGCCTTGTCAACAGGTACAAACACAAATGTTTGACCAAGATCCCTCAATTTTGACTTAATTCTTTTTACAGACAGCTTAGGAGGTGACTCGATATAATTATCTTTATAAAAATCTATTTTGTTGGTGACATTTGTTATAATTTTATCTTTAAACAAATTTGGAGCATGTTGGTCTGCACTTTCACGTTTGCACGTTTTTTTTTACAATAATTGGTTCAGTGTCTTTAGTTATATCAAAACAAGCTGGCAAGTTTATTTTAGACGGTTGGCGATATTTAGGCCCTTTTCGAAAGAATTGTCGAACTTCTTTATCTTCAATAATGTTTAGATTCTCCGTTCATATATGTCTGCAAGGGTCATAGCGATATAGCGACGTGGAACATTCTCAACTACTAGGGTAGTTTTCCTCGAAATCAGCATCATAGGTAATAGAAGAGTTATTGAAAAAAATGTTTTTATAAGAAAAGGAAATGACAGGCATGTCCTGGTTGTCAAAATAGACGGGTAAACGTTTTTGAATATCCCGGTCTCGAAAAATGCCTGCAATACCAGTAAGGTCAATTCCTTTATTAATTTATTTAATTTTCAAAATGTGTTTAACGTGTTCATCTGTCTTGTCTATTCTCAGATAAAGTCTATGAAAGCAGAAGGCATCAATAATTTTCAAACATTCACAGAGCTGACTATTTACCGACATAGTATCACACTCCAAAGAGATTTTATAAAGTTGTGTTACAGGAATTGAACAACGTTTAGAGAACAAGCCATGTCGTCCATTATTTTTGAAAATAGTATAAAGATCTTTGATAGCTTGTATGAGACATGGCTTGTATATCGAAGGACAAAAACATTTCACCTATGTGGAAAAAATTCAATGTTTTGACAATATTATGGCTGACATTTAACACAATTTGGGCACACAGAAGCTATAGTTAGTCGTCATGTAAGCGGGAGGTTGATGCATCATTAAACCTGGTTTAACCCACCATTTTATTTATAAAATGCCCTTTCCAAATCGGGAATATGACGGCTTGCCAAAAATAATCTGTGTTGAGTTGTTTCCCTGATTCTGTCGTATGTTATACGGACTGTCCTTACTGGTCTCTCCCTTTGATCGATTCGGACTTTTGTTGTCACTTTTATTTACGAGGTTTTTACGTTTGCTTTTAACATTATAGTTCACTCTACGACCATGTGACCTGCGATTGCATAATTTCAGAGAAGAAATAAATACCCATGATGTAAATTGAAACAATCTGAGAAATGTTTCCCTGACCCACGATGTTGTCATTTAACCCTAGTGGATAAGTTGTCTGTAGTTTTTTTTTATCCAAAACAGTTTACATTCTCTTCTCGATCTTACAAATAACTAAATACCGAAGTTACTGTGAATTTAATTTCTGCATATGCTCATTTCGACAACTTATGTCTCTTCAGTGCAGATAAATCTAAATTCTTTCTTTGATTGATTAGGGGATTTCTCCACAATTTCAAAAAGTTGGGTTTTGATAATTTTTTTATCATGATTATAGATTGCACAGTGTTGATACATGTATATATAGGATCTAAAGTTTTTAGTAAATCGAATACGATACAAATGCTCCTGTATACATCGGTGTAATGGACGACCAGTTTCGCCAATGTACTGAATTCCACAGACTGGCTTACTTAAGGAAATCAAATATACCAGGCTTGGCGTTTTTCATGAGATGTCAATGGGGAATTGGAGGGTAAATTTCCTGCCATTGACATTAGATTTAACAGTGTTTTCCTGGACGAGGCGATGACATGTAGCACATTTCCTGGTGTCGCATTTTGAATTTTTGAAAATCCATGATTGCTTCTGTTAAAAAGTGATGCTGTTGTGTATTTAAAATTTTCGTAACGAGTGGCTTATTTTAGATATTTTTAAAAAATGGTTTCACTTGCACCACTGAAAACGTAGTGTATGCTGTTGGTTGCAAAGGCTGCCAGATGATCTATATAGGTTACACTTGTCGAAGATTGGGTGATTCTTTTGCCGAACATCCATGGATATGTGAACATTTTCGGTGATCCAACCACAGCATACTTGACATGTATGTAACTGTCCTTTTACAAACTAGTGCGGTGAGAAACAAAGACAGTTCATGTAACTGTCCTTTTACAAACTAGTGCGGGTGAAAAACAAATACAGTTCCTTGAGCAAAAAATTATTCATTTTCTGGGGACTGTTCGACCATTTGGTATGAATGTCAGAATCCGGCTTCACACCTTTTTCCGATTTTCTGTCCTGGTTGCCAATAGAAGAATGTGCAATCGAAATCTGAATATAGTAACATTGGTTTAAAAAAAATAAAGCCAGTCTTGATAAAACCAAGTTTTGAAAATATGTAATTAAATAACAAAAATACCGAAGTTTAAGTTATGTCAAAGAGAAAATGAACAGATTATCAAGGTACTCCATCATTTCACTTCAAGTTGCTTTCGTAAAAAAAGAAACACAATATGTGCGCTAAGAAGTTTATATTTTGTGCAATAAAATAGTATGATGTGAAGTTCATTTTTACATTTTTTGCTGGCAGAGCAGAAGTTTTTGCTTACACCAAGCTTTTCAATATGATTGAAAGAAAATTACATCACTTTTGGCAGGAAAATTACAACACTTTTGGCAGCTGTTCCTCCAAACACGAAAACAACTGCGAACTAGAATAACACCCCGATACCCCCTCCAAAAAAATATACAGCTCTCTACATTTTTCAGCCCTGTTAAGAGCCCACGGGAAAAGAATGTTACAATTCCAGAGGTTCAGCGCTTTGACCGCTTAAGTAAGCTGTCCCGACTTCATATCGTTGTCTACGTTCCTTTGTTTTATTCCTGTTCCTCATGTGTAGTTCCATGGCAGATTGTGGGATTTAATTATAATTTTCAGCCATTGTAGGTGCTTCCTGTCCTCCATTTTACTTTTACATTTATTACAAAGAAAGCGCACGGAAAATGCAAAAACACACAAATTTCAAACGAGAATTTAATTGAAACTTTGCAGTATATGTTGCAATGTAAATAAGACGTGCGTCTTCATGTCCCATGTTATCATATTTTTTTCTTGCAGTAAAAATTGACAAATAATCAACCTAGTTCAATACATAAACTAGAGGCTCACATGAACATGTATCGTCCACCTAATGACTGGTTTTATTCATTGTCATCAAGATACTATCCATTATTATTCATACTATACATCAGTACACTAGATGTTACAGTTTTTGAGAGGATATTCAAACATTGTTGCAATCTTGGATGACGTACAAACTTAACTAAAAGCTTTGAAGGAAACCAGCCAAGGACTTGTGACCAAGTTTGGTTCCTATTGGTTCAAAAGTTTCAGAGAAGATCTATGAATGCATTTCACATAGGGTACTTATGTTATACTATGTTCCTCGCTTGCGGCCATCTTGGATGAGGTACCAACATAAAAATCACAAACTTTAAAGTAGATCACCAATAGCATGAATAGACCATTGAGACCAAGTTTGGTTCCAATTCCCTGGTAGTTTCAGAGAAGAGGATCTTTGAATGCATTTCACATTGGGTCCTTATATTAAACTATGTTCCTCGCTGGCGGCCATCTTGGATGAGGTCACAAGCTTTGAAGTGGATCACCAATGGAATATTGTGACCAAGTTGGGATCCAATCGGCCAATTAGTTTCAGAGACCTTTGAATGCATTTCACATAGGGTCACTATGTTAAACTATGTTTCCCCATGACGGCCATCTTGGATGAGGTACCAACATTACACCTTTGGCCAGGTGAGCTAGCATCTGTTTAATTTAAACTTTAAACTACAGCTCCTGACCCAACTAATGAATTGGCCATAGCATGGACATATTTTAGTCTGTAATTGACGAATCACATAGAAAGTGAAATGCAAATTAGATGCTTTATCGCTCACCTGACAAAATGTGGTGGCCGGCAAAACTTAGGGTCTAAAATTAGATGAAATAGCTTCAGTGCCAATTCTTCTTGGCAGATCACAGATGGGAGCAATCTTTGTAAATGACCTGCCATTCATCACAAAAATATAATTTAGCGGAATTTGATTCAACAGGTTAAAAAGGATGATCAAAATTAGGTTATCTCCTTCATGTCCTTAGGATCAAATGTTCTAAGGTGGTAGCCATGTTTTTGTTCGGTTTAAAACAAAATGAACAACTTTGTATAAGATCATTCAAACGTTATTTCTATAAAAGATTGGTTAATTTGCTTCAGTGGTTTCAAAGGAGATAATCAAAATGTGATTCCCCATGGCCCCCTATGTTAAACTATGTTCTGTACTGGTGGCTATGTTATTTTGTCAAATTCGACTGAAATGAGGTATCTTTGTAAAGGACTTATAGTTTAGTCAAATTTCACAGTTCAGAGCAAGTGATGAAAATGATGATTTTCTCATAGGGTCCAATGTTAAACTATGTTATGCTTTGGTGGTTATGTTATTTAACATTATGGACCGAACTGTTAAATTCTATTGAGGAGCTCTTGAACATCATTCCTGTAGGTTTAATTGAGTTTGCTTCAGTAATTTCAGAAGAGATGATAAAATTGATGGCATAACCATAGTGTCCGATCTTAAATTGTGGTCATATTTTTGTCGGAGTCGACAGAAATTGGCTGTCTTTGTTAAGGACCTTCCATAAATCATTTAAATAAAGTTTAGTCAAAATTCCCGAATATTTTTAGAGCTGTTGATGAAAATGGTGATTTTCTTAAAGGGTTCAATTATAAACTATGCTATGCTCCGGCAGCCACTTTTTTATAAGACTGCCACGAAGTGATCAATTTCTGTGGAGGACCACTAGAACAGCATTTCAGTAAGATTGATTTGAATTTGCTTCAGTAGTTCCAAAAGAGATGATGAAAATAATTTTACCATACTGAGAGTTCCAATGTTCAAATATGTTTAGTTTTTTGCGGAAATGTTTTTTTGGGGGGTGGGGATTGGAAAAAATGGGCATTTTTTAGGATCTTCCATTAATCATTCCGGTAAAGATTGGTTGAATTTGCTTCAGCTATTTTAGAGGCGATGACCAAAATGACATTTTTCCCCTAGGGTCCAATGTTAAAATTTGTTTAGCGCTAGTGGTGGTGTTTTTTTAATAAATTAGAACGAAATGGGCTATCTAAGTAAAGGACTATCCTAATATCATTCCAGTGCAGTTAAGTTGAATTTGCTTCAATAGTTTCAGAGTTGATGATGGAAATGGGGGAATTCTCCCATAGTGTCCACGTTTGATTTTTCCCTGATAGCGATTGTGTTTTTAATTAGATCGAAACGAAATGAGCTTTGTGTGTCTTGTCCGTTTTCTATTTAGTTTACTTTATGTCTAGAGGAGTCTAGGATGGTGCTGATTTCGCTGAACTTGATTACTCTTAATTTCGGGACCGACTCCGACTAGCCGTTGGGTGTGGGTTTTCTTGCTGCAACGTTTATTGATGATCTTATGGTGGCTTTGAGTTGTTATTACTCCCCTTTGGGTCGTTATCTCTTTGACACATTCCCCGTTTCCCTTCTTTTTTCTTATGTTTGTAAAGGACCCTCCATGATGAATCATTCATGGAAAGTTTGGTTGAATTTGCATCAATGATTTCAGAGGAGGTACTCAGAATACAATTTTTCCAAAGGGTGTAAGTTTAACAATGTTCAAAGCTAATGGTCAGGTTTTTAGTGGGATCTGAACGAAATTAATAAATTTTTTGAAGGACCTTCCAAAGTAAAGGCAGAAAGAAAAATTCGATTTCCAATTGAAAATTGAAATTAAAAAAAACATATACAATATACCTCATTCCTATTTAATTTGGTTGAATTTGCTTCCAAGTAGTTTCAGAGGATTTGATGAAATTTGAAAAAAAAAATATAATAGGACGATCAGACAGGCAGACGTAATGACGGAGGGACAATGAATGCCAAGTGATTACAATAATTCACATTGACCCTTAGTTAGCTAAAAATCACAGGAATTAAACATTTTAAAGCCATAACAATAGGATAAACGAAATATCCACAATGCCATGATTTGAAATGAATTTTAGGAAATTTATTTATTTATTAGGTTGCCTGGTCGTATTTGGTATGTAGTAAAACACAAATTTTCTATTTTTTTTCTAACCAAAGAACCATGTTATTCAGCATTAAACTAAAAAAACTAGTTTGTGTCCTTCGAAACATGGGATTTCCGATATTTTTCATAGGCAGCAAATAATCATATTTATTCAGACCATAAAAGTCATGAAGAACAACAATAAAAGCGTTGTTCCTTTGCTTGTTTTTTACCATGTATTTGTAGAGACTTTGTCTCATGTGCATTTACTCCATATCCTTTTATTCACCTTATACTGTCAATGTAGAACAACTTTCATGATCAGACTGAGATAAACATGAAAAATAGCCCAGAGCAGCACATAATCCATTTAACCATCGTTAACCATCGGAATTATGTCTCTGGGGTACGGTTATTCATTGGTCAATAATTTGGCTATTCCAAGGACCTGAATAATAGGGTTATTCACAGCTGGCAATTATTAAAAGCAAAAATACTGGTATCCAGATTATATCATGTCATGTGATCATGTCTCAACCAATAGAATATAGCATGATAATATCATTGATCCCGGTTTGCATTGGTGGATCTGTGGTAGTGTGGATATTTTGTATATTTTATATTTACTGTATTTATTTTTGAAAACATATTTTTATATTTAATAAACTATTTAATTATTGATTCGGGGCCTAGGGGTTGGAAGCTCCAGTTTCAGAAAAAAATCGTGCAGAATTAAGGCAAAAATGCATAAAAACTGGCAAAAAATCGACTTGAACCCCTTTACTTGGAACTCAATTGGAACTCCCCCTTTTCGGATGCTGGATCCGCCGATGGTTGAGATTAATTATCTCTATTAGAATATAGTATCCCAATAAGGTTATTCGCAAATTGTTTATTTGATTCCGTTTTGAACTATGAAATTATTGTAACAATATCTACATAAAGGAATTCTTTCATGAGAATGCTTTATTTTTGTAGTTTTCAGAGCGTAGTTCACCATTTCCAGCCTACTTGTCCACCATCAATGGTAGTAACACCTACTGCCTGAATGATCTACAGTATGTTCGATCCCGACGAAATATCGAAATAAATATAACCATTGCATATGTTTAGTTATTTGTTAAGATGTTCTTTATACTATTGTTGTACTGGTTTGTTTTCAACTTGAGATGTTCTTGACTTTCGTATTACTACTTGCTGCGGAGTTAAACTCCCATTTATAAATGTACATGATGACAACCAAGTAATTACACATTCATAGTATACCAGCAAATCCCTATGGTAAGTTTTCATAGAATTATTCTTATAAATTTATCTTGGTTTATAAAATAAGCCTGATTTGGGACTTTTTCAAAAAGGTCAATTTTTGTCCAGTAATATCGTTTAAATCCATAATAATCAAAACTATTGAATTGTGGTTTTATGATATATGACAAAGAAGAAATCGCAAGTACTATGTAAAAACGTCCATAGTGCAACGGTCCACTCCGAAACGCTATAAGGGCGTTGTGTAGTTGACAAAACCTCGTAGTGTATTGCACATACTACTGCACCTCTACTACAAATTTTTTATGCTTTCATTGCAAGAAATCTGATGCATGCTTGTTGGCAATAAAAATAAAAACAAGAGGAATAGTAAATGTTTTTAAACGCATATGACAGCTAAATGTGTGATTATGTCCACTACGTAACGGCGTCATTCACTTCTCCAAAATGTTGCCAACTTGACAAAATCATTTCGAAGTGGAACGTTGCAAAGTGGACATTTTCGTACATTTTTTCAATTTTTATAAGAAAATCTGTATAGAACTTTTATCTGCTTGATCCAATATTGAGGGTACAAGATGAGTAATTTAGATGATATATCCTATTGCAGGTTTTTTTCGTTTGAATTTGTAAATTGAATACTGCACATTTTTCATAATTGTCTGTCACAAACGTCAAAGAGGAAATTGAAACGTTGCGAAGTGGACACTTTGGTGGTACCTGCTTATTTTGGATGTCTAATTGTTGGGTGGAAGGTGTTTATTTTTGTGTTTTTCAGTAAGAAAAAGTGGACCTTTGTTTTAGAAATGTCCCATATATCAATGTTCAAACAGGTGCATCATTTATTTCGTTCTTACATATATTTGAGAGGTACAAATATTCAAAGTTTATATTTATATTCTAAAAGAATATTTTTACAAATGTTCTAAGTTCCGAATAGTTGAATTGTTGGATTGACACCCTTAACTTAAATTATATAAAGTAAGAAAAAACATTGACATTAGAAAGAATGAAAAACATCTTCTCTACTAAAGAATACAGATCTCTGTTTATACCTTAGAATTTTATGACTGCAAAAATTCGTGTATTTGAGGGTGAAAAATGTCATAACAGGGGGCTCTCAGGAGCTTGGATCGCTAACCTGGACCGTGTCTCACATAGAAAGTCTTTTTTAAAGGATCTAGATTAAACTATGGTACCACTTTGCCTAGTGGTCTCAGAGGACAAGGCGTTTGAATGTGTTTCAATCGGGTCCAAGTTAACACAAAATATGCGAAAATTTTGAAAGATGTCATAAAGTGTTGTAAATAGCCTAAATTGATATGTATGTATGATGAATATGAGGTAAACTTTGAAGTTTTAGCCAGCTTGTGCTACAATTTTGGCCAAAAACAGTCATTATGTTGTATTTTGGTATTTTGACATTGAAATGCCATTCTTATGCTATTTTCATAATTTTGTGAAAATTAGAAGGGTTAGTTGTGTAAAATAGTTTGGACATCAAATGTAGGCTGATTTAACACAGTATTTGCTACTGTTTTGACTATAAGTTCAATGTTTACCAATTTCATGTCTTCTGTGTCTCGAAAAAAAAACTACAACTCTGACTGAGATGCCTCATATAAAAATCTGTGTGATTTGTATACAATATTTTGCAGATTGACGTGAAAATGAACCTCAGAAATAAAAAATATCACGCTGTTCCTCTACCAAACAGTGTAAAATTGTCATTTTAGGGTCCTTAGTGTCAAAACAAGAGCCAAGTAAAAATTTTATTCTCTGATTTTGGGACAAGATTTTGAATTTGCCACACTTTTCATAGATTTGCATTTATTTTAGTATGTTATTTTCTTTATATATTATATGGTGAATAAAAGGATATGGAGTAAATGCACATGAGAAAAAGTCTCTACAAATACATGATAAAAAACAAGCGAAGGAACCACGTTTTTATTGTTGTTATTCATCTTGAAGTCACCACGAGACCTTCAAAAATGAGCTTTGCTCATACCTCATAGTAAGTTCAAGACGGCCCCTAGCACCGGTTTAAGCGGAATTATTTGCTAATTGTCAAGCAACGTTACATCCATGTCTTCATTGGTCATGGGTGCGGGATTGTCAACAAACATCAATTAAACTGGTAAAGTGCTCTTACAATCACTGTCATCCTTTGACCGACAAGACATTAGTGTCTTAAGCTTGTGACCGACTACAACATATAGACAAACACAGGGCACTCATCAAGTCGAATGTAAGAAAACTTTGAAAAAATAGTGAGATGCGGGCACTAAAACAGGTGGACAGAATTACATGTCGAAATTACAAAAATAAATGCAAAATTTTAAAGTATAATAGTTTATCCATCTGAGAAATTCTCTCACGTACAGGTACACCATAACTAAAAAATATAGAGAGCATACATCTCTCGCACGGGGAATCTTTTTACGGACTCCACACTGCAGGAGAGACAAACTCCAGTCGTAAATGATAAATAAAAGGATATGGAGTAAATGCACACGAGACAAAGTCTCTACAAATACATGGTAAAAAACAAGCAAAGGAACAACGCTTTTATTGTTGTTCTTCATCTTGAAGTCACCATGAGGCCTTCAACAATGAGCTTTGCTCATACCTCATAGTAAGTTCAAGACGGCCCCTAGCACCGGTATAAGCGGAATTCTTTGCTAATTGTCAAGCAACGCTTGTTTGTCTGGCTATACATGAATTTAATCACCCGAAGGAAAATAAATGCACTTGGATGGATTGTCAGTAGATTTAAAACTATCATTGTACCTATTCATGTCGGGCCTTTCGGCTAACTCACAAATCTAATATTTTTCATAAGCTCAAAAAAAATAAAATAAAATAAAAAATAAATAATTAAATAAACAAAACTGGGTTTTCCCTGTCTTCTTGACCTTTTTGCATCAGTTTCTGCATTTAAAATGCTATTTGTATTACCACAACCAAAGTAAAGACTATTTAAAGTCCAAAAATTTACCTCAGAAGCACCTTCTCCAATTGGGGGAAGGGTGACATTTTGTAGCATAATTTCAAAATTTAAAGGTAGCTTTGAACATTTGCAGCTTAGTATTAAACATGGTTTGAGATTCATTACATAAAAGAAGTATATTTGGTTTTGTGTCCATGTTTAACATCTATGAGTGATTGTGCCTAATCAAAGCACTGAAAACACTGAATCTGTGACTTTTTGAATAGTGATGAAAAGAAGGGAAAACTTTGGAAAAGGATGTTATTTTCTGTATACAATTTGGAAATTAACTAAAAAACATGAAAAATTGCAGCAATTACACTGGGGAATGTTTTAATATCATGCTATGGTGTCAAACCACCAATTCAGCCAATCAGCGCTTAGAACAAATGAAAAAAATAGCTCTTTTAGAATAAAAATATAACTTTGGATTCATGCACATTTAAAAATAAATGTCGGAATGAAATAAATGATACAACTGCTTGAACATTGATGTATCAGGCTTATTTTGAGACCAAGGTTAATTGACTAGAATGATCCTTTGAATACTTATCATAGGGGATTTCCGGTATACTATGAATGCGTAAATTTTGGTCGTAATAGATCCAACATTCGGAGCTCTCTTGGGAGGCTTTAAAGGTATGCTGAAATTTTGATATGATGTTGACAAGGTGTGCACTTTTCGTAAAATATATGGTTTCATACAGGTTAAACTAAAGATAAATTATCCAGACAGATTTGAATATGGTGAAGTTAAACAACGGCAGTAGAATACCGAAGGAACAAGGGAAGCGATGACTACAAAAATCGAAGTCCAAAGACATGGCAAAAACGGTAACAGATAAAAACAAATTCAAAACAAGGACGTGAGACAGCTACAATGCACGGAAATAAACAGATAACATTAAGAACTAAGGCACTCATAGTGTGAACTCCCATGAAAACCGGGAGTGACATCAGGTGCTCCGGAAGGGTAAGCATTCCTGCTCCGCTAGCGGCACCCGTCACACTATCAGTGTGTCAATCCAGGGTTGAGTCAAATCCGATTATGTCAAATCCGTGAAGACGTGAAATCTAGCTGAAAATGTCCGTTTTCATTTGGGACACAGACACGTCATATCTGTCAATGATGTCTTGGTGACGGCCATAGAATTTCTGAAGGGATGAAAGTAACAAAGGCTGAACAAATCCCTCACTAAGAAGCTTTTGGGACAGTGTTTTTGCTCTAACTAAAAAGTCACTGTATAAACTGCATGCCCGACAGTAACGAATCAACTGTGAAATGTACACTCCATAGGCTGGAGAGGTAGGTATATTGCTGCTCAGAAAGGGAAAGTTCACAATTGGGAAGTTAAAATCATCACGTTTGTCATACAGCTTAGATTTCAAACGTCCAT
>MJUU01046364.1:40190-66331 GCA_002080025.1 Modiolus philippinarum | reverse complement strand
CCCTTTTAAATGTTTAATTTTACCTAAATATATAAATATCTATCATTAAAATGATATATTATAGTTGCAGGCGTATATATTTCTTCTGCAGGCGCATTTTATACCGGCAGGCGTATGCAGGCGTATTTAAGTGCTACCGATCCTTGGATAGAATCCTTGGATAAAATTTTTATCCAAGGATTGTTAACAATCCTTGTGTTCAAGGATTGTTGGCATACAAGTTAATTGATCCCAGTTGAAATATGACACACGTAGAGTTTTGTTCTTGCATCTATCATGCAGACAGACAACGATCAATGCAGAATCATGAGAAAGAATTTGGCGAAAATTTTCTTCAAAAATCATTTTGCTGTTCATCTTACCTTGTGGATAAACCTTTTATGTATTTAGCTATGTGTCATTGGAGTATGTCATCGATAAGTAGAATTAACATAATAAACCATGTGCAGTCTACAATCTACAAAATGCAGTCACTTGAAAAGTCTTCGTTTGGCCGCCGCTCGCTCCACATCAATTTCAAGGGAGGTAACCCTTGTTTTACATCCAAAACATGTCCTTTGACCCCGATCAAATCCAAAAATAAAAAAACGAAAAACAAGATATACGTCCTTGGTGTCAAGGAGCACTTCATATATGGGTCAGTGCACCCTTGAAGCTGTCAGCTGTCAGTAGAGTTGATATTTGTGGTGTTTGCTGGTAGTTTATTCCAATCTTTATTGTCTAATTTATGTTGCACTTGTCAGGGTGGAATTTCATAAGCCAATCTTGTTCCCGTTTGATAAGGGCTTCGAGGTCATCTTGTAATTTCAAGCAATCATTTTGAGATGTATATTGTTTTTTCTGTAGATAGTACTGTCGTCTGCAAAAGGGCGAATTTTGCTGTAGGTAGTCAGTAAGATCGTTTATGTAAATCCAGAAAAGTACGGGCCAAGCACTGTTCCTTGGGGAACTCCAGATCTTTTGGAAGATGTTGAATTTTCAAGGAGTACCATTTCAGTGTATTCTATTTGTAAGGAAAAAAATGATATAGTTTGTTGTTTGTTCTGATATGCCATGATAATTTTACTTGTAAAGTAGACGTTTATGTGGAATTAACTTTGTCGAAAGGTTTCAGAGCAAAGTCCATTATTATAATGTCAACAGTTTGGATGTTGTTGTTGTTATTAGCTGTTAATTCATATACAAAAGGTAAAACTTGTGATTCACATGACTTCTTTGCTCTGAAACCATGTTGGAGTTCATGCAGTATTTCATTGGATTCTAGATGTTTCATCATACTACAAGCTAGTACATGTTCTAACAGTTTACATGAAGTACTAGTAAGAGAAATTGGTATATAATTTTCCGGGTGATGTTTGTTCCCTTTTTTTATAAACAGATGTTACATTTGCATGGTTCCAGTTTAATGGTACCTTTTCTTGCTCTAAAGATTTACTAAAATTAATTGTAAGGATGTCCGTATACTTGGCGTACAGATATCGATGTTCTGTTTAAGTACTGTGTCATTTATGTTATCTGGACCTGTTACTTTTTTCGGGTTGATGCTTTTCAATAATTCATACACTCCTTCTCTGTTGATCTTTTATGGTTTTCAATTTTGGGCGAGTGTTGTTGCCTTTGTCTGGTATGGTCAGGTTTGATTCAGATGTAAATGCAGACTGAAATTGTTTGTTTAATATACTGGCCTTTTCTACTGGATTTGTATGTAGGATATCGTCACTCCTTGGTGGTGCAATGTCTTTATGTAACTTATGTTATATTCCTTTAAGTACTGTGTCGCACATCTTCGCCAGCCAAGGGTTACGAATCGCTCCTCTCCTCTTCACCCTTGGTAAATTGAGTCACATTAGTTTCAAATTAGCTCCCTTTCAGTTTCAGCATGATTTGTTGTAAAAACTTGATATAATTTATGACATCTAATAATGCGACAATTTTAATTATATTTAACTTAAGGCATATTGATCCTCGAAGTAAAGAAACAGTAAAAATCATGGAAATTTTGCAATATTTAAAAAAAACTAATAATAATACACGCCATATTTTAAGCTTTATTATCACGGTATATATTTAAAATATGAATTCAAGCATCCTGGTTGGATGCTCGTAGTTTAACTGTAACCAATCAAAATCATGTATATCCAGCTTGATCTGCCAAAGGTGAAAAGGAGAGGAGCAAATCGTAACTCTTGGCTATCGAAGATGTGCGTCGCACAACAACGACACTCTTTGTGGTTTGCATTATACAATGCGTAGACATATAGGGCCTGTTCACACTGGAGTTAATCCGGATTAAGATAATCTGGATTAATTTAATCCGGTTTAAGTTAATCCAGAACGTTACGTTACATCAACCGGTTTTTAGTTAAAATACACGTAACATTGTGGATTAAGTTAATCCTGATTAACTTTTGCAGTGTGAACGTAATGTGGATAAAGCAGTTTTTACCTGAGTTAATCCAGATTACCTTTTGTAGTGTGAACAGGCCCATAGAGAGACTATAGATACATAGACCTGTCAAGTCTCACGCTTTCCAACCCCAAATCATGCTCTCATGCTTATCCCTTTCAATGTCATACTTTTTGAATTTTCGAGAAAAATATATTTCAAATAGAAAATCTTTTCATGATTAGAAAAACTAGAAATTCGATGTTGTTTCGTATGTTCTTTCATACAAATGGTTAATTTTCGATATTTATCTACTAAATAAAACACTATTTTCATTTGAGGCCACAGATATGAAAGTTCATTTTTCATTTTTTCAAATTTCTTTTTTTTTCCTTTTTATGACAAAAATTTGGTCTCAAATTTTTTGCTATGACCACCTGATATGCTCTCAGTGTACCATTTTGCGTCTTCGAAAATAAAATCTTGCACGGCAAACCCCCAGATCCCCGGTCTTACTCTGGGAACCCAAACCCCCTTGACAGCTGTGTAATAAATATGTCTCTGGTGGAATTAGTATAGATAGGTGGCAACTGCATGTCAGGACAATATAGACATATGTATACATTGTCACTGGTAACTGCATGGTAAGACTAGAGCGAATCACCTAGGACCACCTGGTGTCTAAGTTTTAACTTATTTTCATTTAGTAAATAAATAGAGCTGTAAATATCCCATATAATTACAATAACCACCCCCGTCTCCATGTAGAGTATAACATTTATAAAATATAAAATAGTTTATTAATGTTCCATGTACATATTTTCATGTTACATTGATTTTGCTAGATAAGTTGAAAATGGAGAGAAGAAATGTGTCTAAATAGAGAATTAGATATAAATGAATTCTCATCGATATCTGAAAAAGCGATGCAAAAAGATAAAAACAAATAAAAAAAGAGGAAACTAGATGACATACCGAAAACTCCTCACTGTTAAAAATATATACATTTTTTTATGAACTTGTAAAGATAAGTGCTTGTTTTGCTAATCTGAGAGAACAGAAGAGCCGCTAAGCAGAGTGTTTTCATCGAAATTTATTCGGAAAGGAATGCATGAAATGTGTCTTTTCTTCAGACTAAGTAAATAATACGAAGAAGGTTCAACATTTCCACATGCGCGCATACCAATGTTCATGCAGTGGAGAACGGTTCACTCTTACGACGATCGGGCTTGTCACCTGGTCCGTACCATCTCATCGCACAAAATAGTATATAGGACGTTTAATTGTTTTCTTAATGACTTGATTTTTACATAAATGGTGATTAATAAGGTACCAAATTTACTATTACGGATGTTAATAAATTAAGCAAGTTACGTATTCCACTACTTTATAGTGACTGTGAAATAATACGAATGGAATGTCGTATTAAGTCACAAGTTACATTATGCATTCGAAATGAGAAAAATAAGTAGATAAAAGACGTCTTCATGAACAGAACACAAACAGTGGTTGTCATCATACAAGGTTATCTGGAATCTGGAGTACCACAAGGGTTAGTCTTAGGCCCATGCATGCCCCCCCTCCCCCCTCTCTCTCTCTCTCCTTTTTATCAACGGCCTGCCAAAAAAACTACATTCCACTCAAAAGTAAGACTATTTACGGATGACACAGTAATAAACATGACGATAACATTTGACCAATACTACATGAAGCTCCAAGAGGATTTAGAGGAACTTGAAGAGCGAGAAAAGATAGGGAAAGTGCAGTTCTGACAGTCGCCAAAATGAAAAATGAATACAAATGACATGGACATTTACTCCGACATGAAACATCAGTATTTATGACGCACCGTAACACACGATCTACATTGGGGTGAACATGTAAACAAAATCGACAATAAAGCGAGCCGAGACTTAGGATTCACCCATGTTTTTTATTGGGTCCGCGTTGTTCATTTTTGTATTGGTGCGCGTCTTAATTTTTTTTTCATTTCTGTGTCGTGATCATGTTATGTCTCTGCATGTTCCTTCGTTTTTCAGATGTTGTCATTGTCCTTGGATTGTTTGATTTAGGACTGACGGTTCGGTTCTCACTTAAATTCCTACATCGTGTCCTACACATATATACTCTAAAACCATCAAAGAACAGGCATATAAAAGTTTAGTAAGACCACAAATTGAATATACAACGACAGTATGCGATCCGTACTAAAAGAACCGTAAAGACAAAATTGAAAAGCTTCAAAGAAGGACAGCACGAAACGAAACAGCAAAATGTATAAATACTGCAGTAGAACAATTTTAGCGAAATGAAAGAAGAACTATAGGATGCAAAAGCACAAAAAAGACGAGAGAAGAAAGAATAATTATGTTTTCCAAAATCATCAACGACCTGCTTACTATAAACAAATCGTAATACTTACCCAAACCACCAACAAGGTTACCAGACAATCAAGTACTCATGAATACCACTGACTTCTACAAGCAACAAACGATATTAGGAAATGGTTCTTTCCCATCAAAACTATCAGGAAATGGAACAAATTACAATCAGACATAGTCGGAGTCACTTACGTCCTTCAAAGCTCAAATTACACGTATAGAAACCAGCAACTTGCAAATGTTTTTATCCATTTTTAACCATGTACGCACACCTAGGATATTCAAAGAGCTGAATGTAGACGGTATCGACAGAGGTATCAGAAAGAGAATACTAGTTTCGATATCTAAATTCATCATATTTTGTAAATTTTCAGGTAGAATTTTTACCCCCGCACCTTCGAATGAAAGTTCAGGTTTTTTTTTCTGTCCGTCCGTCCGTCCGGCGTTCCATCTGTCCGCCTGTCGGTCACTTTTCTTGTGACTCACTCATTCTCCGCATTCATTTTAGAATAGATCTTTATTGAAATGAATCATTATTAATAAGAATATTACAATTTCATTTTTATATTCCAATTTCATAAAGTTCTTTAAACTCTCAAAGACATTTTTTAATTCTACCTCGAAACCAGACCTTTTGAATACATTTGATTGAAATCGGTATAAATTTTCAATAATTTGATTGCAAAAAATTATGATTCCAATATGGTAAATCTCCTGGAACTATCAAAGACAAGGCAGCTTGAATTCGTTTAAGTGAAATAAATCTTTATAATTGGATTACAAAATTTTTTGACTTGGAAGATCTGACAACACCATCTATTTTTGTTTTAGTTATAAATTATCCACTAGTTTCTTCGCTAGTGAGTTCATGTAAATCGATTTGCTATATAATAAATGACACAACATTTTAAATACTGTTTTCCCCCAGCTTTTTAAATGATCCTCGAATGGCATTGTTGTGTCATTGCCCAGAGGTAAATAACTTCGCAAGGGTTGATGTTGTTAGTATGGCAGGAAATTCTCAAATAATTATTTAACTAAAAAGATCTTTTTACAGCGATTATTTTCTTATACTGGAGATTCGCGTACACACCCTACGGATTCCTTCCCGACATCATAAACATATTGGAAAAATACTAATAACAAATTTTATTACATTTTTTTTTACATTAAACCAGAAACATTTAAATGTCTCTGATTAAGCATATTTTATTTGCAAAGAACAAATGCATAAGGGATTGGACACAATTCATTTCAACATTAGATACGTCCTCTCCCTTACAAATATATATATAAACAAAGTACTTAACTACTATCAAAATGACGACTTACAATGAATAGATATATAAAAAGAGCATATTATCTCAATTAAGATGGAACAAAAACTTTTCAGAACGGGGACTGGAGTGGGTGCTATCAATAACACACAAGAAGTGAAGCTGTGATTTCGGTTAACTGAGCGCATAACTAAAGTACGCACAACGAAATTTGCTGTAGCTTAAATCGCTGTAGCTATTTTGTTTTAAATAACACACTAAAAATAAAACATATATGTATCAGTTTCTAATTTTTTGCCTGTGCAAGTCTTCCTATGACGAGATGCGAGCTTAGTTAAATGAAAATATGTCACATTTCTCCATTTCTCTCTCGCTTTTCAATTTCATTTATTAATTTATTTATTTTTTGCTTCTGATAAAGATATTTATCGGTAATTTATGCTTCTTGCCTTTGATGTGTACTGACCGATAAGTCATTATCAACGTACTGGACCATATCAAAAATTTATTGGGTCAGTACGTCAGATGACATGCGCGAACCGAAACGACGCGCATTAATCTGAATGTAAAGTCAACTCATGAATGAAAATTATTTGCGACAACAAACAGTAAACAATTTTGAAATTGTTCGTAATTCAAACAGAAATACACGTTTCCCTATAACTTTTGATTGTATTTTATGAAAAATTCATACCTTGACACTGCAATAAAACATCAGGCTATGAATCCAATTCGCTATGATGGTTTGCTTTCTTCCAATGAACTGTCACCGAGTTTAAATGAAGACAAAGAGACGCCTACCCCGTTACTAAAAACCCCTACAATCCTGAATTACACAGGGTGTTTTCAGTGACAAGAAAGGCGCTATGCTCAAATGACGGTCTGTCTTTGACAAATTAATCTTCTCGGGTGATGTCCATTTGAAGCAATATATTACTATGTTGCGGCATTGATTGTATGTTGTTTTACACCAGTTGAATGAGACTATTTTCATCATTTGTTACACTATTTCCAACGAAATTAAAATGACAAGACGTGTCTTGTTCAACCCCAACGTACAGAAGGATGTGACGTCACACTACCCTGACGTCAACAAGAATTGTGCACAATACAGTTTACGCTTGAATTATTCGCCAACGAAAGAGTTCCCCTTATTTTTTTTTCAAAATTAACAACGAAACTGCAACATTTGGAAATTCCCGATAAACAGAATATATGACTTTTTGTTTTTGATACGGATTTTATCACGGTAGCATATCAGGATATACTACCGTGATAAAGTCCGTATCAAAAACAAAAAGTCCTATATTCTATATTTATTATATACATAGCGGTGATTTATGGAGTTTTCTCAATTAAATAAATGTCATATTGTCACCAGTGAAAATAAAGGATTTCTAGTCACTGGATGACGTCTTAATGAAGCGACGTCACAATGGCTCTTCAATGTCGTCGTCAAGTAAACAACTGGCGTATTGAAATGAAAAAAAATAATCCGCATCGAAAATCTCGGTTTTTGAGTAGAAAATCTATATAATAAAAAGCATAACTAATCGGCCGTCATGGATATCAATAAAATGTCACTCGTGTCGATCAACGCAGCGGATTTAACTCGTTGCAGAACAAGTTCTGCAACTCATGAAATCCTTCTGCGTTGTTCGGCACTCGTGACATTTTTATGGATATTCACGACGGTCAATTAGTTATACTATAATTATTTAGTTACAAAATGTGACATGAATTCTTACGTTACACACTTTTATTGGTCTCTAATAGAGGAATCAATTTTAAATTTGCCCTACAGCATTATTTTCCTTGTTGTATGGAATCTCCTACTCAGTCAGTCCTGTCTGTGTCCGTACTTCCTGTTTGACAAGATACATGGACTTAATTACGAAATGTAGCGTAACATATTAGTTATCACCAAATTAAAAAAGAAAATGATATAAAAAAACGAATTTCTGATATCAGATAATCACTTCTATTTTTTTAATAAAAATAATAATCATGTAGAAGAATTCGTTCGGCTCAGCGGGGTGCACACTAATTAATGATATCAGTTGTATGGACGAAATTCAACATAGACTTATATAGGAAGTTTATTTTTTAACGTAAAATTAGACCAATTCTTGTCAATATTCAATTTTTAAGCTGATATGTACTTAAAGTTCAAAGTATAAGCTATCAGTTGATGTTTTCAAAATTAAAATAAAGTAAATTAAAGATCCGTCACTTTTAACTTGAAAAATACCACCAATTTTAGCGATTTTTCATGTAGAAAGCAGCTTAATTCGAGGATATGACCTTTGTTCAATCTAAAATTTAAAATAGTTACTCTTATTATCCACATTTTAAGCTGATATAGCTGAAAACTAGAAATGATGGCGAATGCAATGATATTTTTTATTTCAATATAAATTGAATAACTCATCCGTCACTTTTGGGTTGAAAATTGGGATTTTTGAAAATGAAGTAAGGGAAAATAGTACCACCCGCGTGGTTTATTGATAATGTCAACATCGGGTGTTAAAGTAGCCACAACGAAATTTGCCGCGACTTTTCTCCAAATATCTTAGTAAGTAGATGTTAAAGGATGACATGGTATACACCAATGGAAAGCTAATTTTTTGCCGCTTCATGCCATGCATTACCATAATTTTACAACAAAGGGTTAAAAAGTTTTCCATTACCCTTCTATGTTATTATTTTAACAGGAAATTTGAGTAGAAAACAGAGGGAGTACACCTGATTAATTCAACACCTGTATTTATTGTTAAAATGCCCTGGGGTCTATCGATTAACCAAAACACGTGGGTCGGGAGTTAATCTCGATTGCGAAGCAAAAAAATAATTATGTAATTACTTTGCAAAGTGTCAACAAAAACTTTTAACCTGTACACAAATTTATTTTGATAAAAGTAAATGGTAACTGGATATTGGTTCTGCAAATTTTATCCTCAGATTTACCCAAACATTTTTATGTAAATTAGTAAACAAATCAAAATTCTGTTTGTTCATTGGCCACCCGAATAAACAACAAACAAGCACCCTATATGCAAATAAGTAATCCATCGGCAATCCATTTGGTGTCTTTTCATTGGTTTGTTGGTTTGCGTAAATCATTCATCACATACTCCCACATCGAATTTCTTAAAAATTTGAGTGAAATTAACATGAAGGTCTATGGAAAATATTTTTATATACCAAGAGTAGCGGCAAAAAAATAGAAAATGATACATATATGTATTATAAGGGTCTTATTTAAAACAAAATATCTACAGCGATTTAAGCTGCGGCAAATTTCGTTGTGCGTACTTTAATTAATATTATGAACACATATTATGGGACATTAATCAATGACAAATTTTGGTTTTTAGGAGGTCGAGTATTTATTCGTACAAGAATCAAGATCTTATAGTGTATACATTTGTACGAATAATTGTGACAGGACACAAGTTTGCATTGATCAAGGCAGTCTTTGATTTGATGTACTAAGTACTTGTATTTAAAAGTGACACTCAGTTGGAAATATATTTATTTTAACATTAAATGAGAATAAGAATAATATATTATGATTAATGGAAAGAATAACTATATGAGCCAGTGGTGGATCCAGGATTTTCAAAAAGGGGGGGGGGTGTAAATCATAAAATGGTGTGAAAACCGCCGAGCGGAGAGATGCTAAAAAAATTTGACTACTTTTCTCATTGAAAATGTTATAAATATTTTATTTTTAAGCATAATTTGTAAAGATGCGTTAAAACTAGAAAAACTCTGTGCAAAGATCACCAATATATACCCGTAACCCCCCGCTCCTCCATTTGATAATCAATCAATCAAATCAAATTCTAAAATAGAAGATGCAAATCTACATTATGTAACTAAGACTGTGTTAAAGTTTCATGACAATCTATTCAGTGATTCAGGAAGAGTAGCAGATAACCAATTGCTACCCCCTTGTAATGTAATGGCTAAGTCAATGTTTTGCTATGGCAAACCCCATAAATCAATTAAATCAAATTCTGAAATAGGAGGTGCAATTCTACATTCTTTCACAAAGACCCTGGGATAAGTTTCACGATAATCAGGAGGAGTAGCGGATAATCGATGGGTGCCCTTGGGTGTAGCAGACGGACGGAAAGACGGGAGGACAGATGGACGGAAAACCCCATCACTTTATACCCCCACTTTTCAAGCGGGGGTATAATTAGAGGTATATAGGTAGTTTAATACAGAATTCCCACCACATTTTTTCTTTGGCGATGGAAAGGGGGCGTACGCCTCCCTACTCCCCAAAATCCGCCTATGTGAGCTGATCATTTGACTTTATTGAAACTTGAATAAAAGGAAATGGATGGGGTTAAATACATGTATCAAGGAGACGATATCCCATGCATCTCCAGGTTATGTAAATAATTAACTGAAAACAGGTACAAATTAGAAAATATACGATAAAAGACCACACCTTAATGTAAGATTTCAATCGTGTTTATTACAGAAAATTAATTGGGAAATATATTTCATAATATTTTTGATGTAGTTTGCATTTAAATTTGAATAAAACAACAAGAATGCCACTTGGGCTTGACATCGTAAAGTTCACTCGTCCCATTTCTGTGTTTCAGTCAAATTGTGGTGATTAACTTCATGAACAGGTATTGCAATTTGCATATTGGACTCAATTCTTATTAGCAAAGCAATCAAAAATGTAATCATGGCGTCAACATCACTGGGGTAAATGTGATATCGGTAACTGCAGTTACCGATATCCCAAGATGGCGGACGCGTTTCGGCTTAATATTTGGACAGTCGATTTTGTAATAATAACAGATAATTCCGTCATGTCTTATGTATTATTTGACACATTTCCAAATTTAGNCATTCGGGACTCTTCTAGGAAGGTGAACTTGTCCAATCCATTGCTTTAAAATATATTGAGTAAGTACACGAACTAAAATTGCATTAAAGCCACGAAATGTGTTAGGCTAGCACGGAGTTAAGTGAAAGGATACGGAGTAGATGTACACGAGACAACGTATATCAGGGTATACGCAGGAAAATCATTTGAATGTGTTGGGTATCTATTTTGGCAACGTATCATTAACAGCACTAGGACCAAGAGAATGGAAATCCATTATCAAAAGTGTGAAAACACATGATCTATCCAATAGTGGACACACCTTTTATCCATTGAGTTCAATAATTTAGAAATTATACGTACATGTATTTCATTTAACACGGCATAAGCATTAAACATGATCGCCTCCATAAACACACCATAGCCAGAATCATCTCCATCTCAGGAATTTGTTTTACCAATTCCACATCGCACTTTGAAAGGTACTAAATGCACACGACACAAATTTATGACTGTTTCAACATGTAGTTGTTAAATATTTTTTTTTGTGGAAGTATCGATGTTCCTATATGCCATAGGAATTCACGCATACACTACCACGATACATTATCTTTGCATAAAAGTTAAAAAATTGTACATTGCAAAAAAAATCTAAACAAACTGAAAATATGCATCAGCTTCGCTCTACACAATCTCTCAATGAAATATACTGAGAAAGAGAGAACAAAAATGAAGAAAAAAATATAGAAATATAATTTGTTCAAATGTTCATAGTTTCAATAAAATGTCGCTTTATCCATCCTTGCTTTGCCATATGTAGATATTACTGTAAAAGGTGTAAATTTGTGAGATCTTTATTCATTTAATTCTTACAAGATCAATGAAAAATATTTTACATATAAGATGAATTTCATTATCAGTTCAACCCTGTCAACAGTCCGGATATCTCACAGCGGGATGTATTGTAACTTATCACCCTCATTATATTGATCATTGATGTGTTAATTATTAATGTACACACATGCAGGCACTCCGATAGTGGAAGACAAGAGTTATCTACTCTTACCCCCTGTGCCCTAACCGAACTAATTCTTCAGTATGTTTTCTGAACTAAAAATATGATTGTTTTTATATAAAAAATATAAAACCTTTTTGATATCAAAAATTAATTTTCTGATACTAAAAATCCGATTTTCTGATATCAGAAATTCTCTTTTTTATACCAGAGGTTCGATTTTTTTTATATTGATATCTGAAATTTTGCATTTTCGATATAATTAAAAAAATCGAATTTTTGATCATCGGTAAAAAATTTCAGAAAATGAGATTTGTCCCGACTTCATCGTTGTTTACGTTTGTTATTTGTCTTATTTGTGTGTTTTCCCCATGTCAGAGACATATGTCTCTGCCCATGTCAAGTAATTTTATTTAACAAAAATATAATATATATTATTTTACTTGACAAAGCGCAAAAATTTACAAAAAATGTAATTATTGGTCAAATTTTATCTCCAAATGACCATTTTTCTACCACAGGTTGATAACCGGAACTGCCGGTTTGATTGTATCTAAATGCCAAAATGAAAAGGTCTATTAGGTCGAAAACAGGATAATTGAGGATATAGTTTTCGGTTAAACCCCAAAACATTCTCGCATTTTAAAAAATATATTATGTAGTCTGTGAAAAATTACCGAAACAAATCAACAAAACTGAAACGTGACGTCAACTTCCTTCTACTCTAAATACGTGCTAAACATCACAAACTCAGAAACTGAATCTATGACATAAAATTTTAAAAAGTTAAATCTTTCAAATATACGTCATATCTTTCAATCAACATTCTACAATACTAAATTTGTAAATTTGTTCAAAGAATCTCAAACCCGATACGAAAATTGTCATTAATGTATGGAACACAACAAGAGTCATACTCAACTTATTACCAATGAAATGTTGAATGTTATATTTTGGGAATCTTCCGAATAAAATGCATAATTTTCCACATTTTGGGGTAAATAGTTTTACATAACTTCAAGATTATTTGAAAATTGCAAATCCATAGGGGGTAATGGGACATGTCTTTGATTAAAACAATAGATTCAAATTTTTGTGTATCTTCGTAGAGGAGAAATAAATGCAACATGTTCTTTGAATTAATGATATTCAAAGACATTTTTTGTTGAATTTGCATAAACGTTGAAACAAAATATCTTTCATTTTATGGAACGCCACTACCAAAATGGAGTACGTGATTGTATAGTTTGGTTGTTCAATATCGCGCACGAATATACTCTAGTAACGGAAACGATATTAAAAACGTCTAAAAGGATGAATTCTAATCATAATTTTAAAAATAAGTGTAAATCCTGTCATAAAAAAAATTTCAATCCCCTCGCATAAAACATGTTGCATACTAAAGGGGATTTTTTTAAAAATTGCAATGGACTATATTTTTGATGCAAGAGTATTTGTTCACTCTATTGTCTTCTTGCAAAGAGAACACGGATAAAACAGGGAAAGTTGTTTCCTGATATTAACACTTCGTACCGAGAAAGAAAAAGAAATAATGGTTATGGCTGATCACAGAAATGTAACGGATATCAGAAATGGTAGACGATCGAGAGGTGCAAGCCCCAACGAATTTTCCGACGATAGCAGTGGAGACGATTCGGATCATGGTAGGTGTTTCCAAGTTTGACTCCGTTCATTATGCAATTTAACACGTTACGCAAATTTTCAATAGAATGAATACGGTGTCTCTCATTTTTACCCGATTTCAAATAAGATGCTTTACAATTTAAAATATGATACTTGTTTCAATAATTACGGTCATCAACTACCCCCCTCCCCCCAATTCAAAAAATCAAAAAACAAAAAAACTATTTGACTTAAGCTTGGTAATTTTCAACTAAAAAACAAACTAACAAAAACATAATCAACATGTTTGATACATCATATTCAAGTTATGGGATTTTTTTCATTTTTGTAAAACTAAGTTATATTTAGTCCTTGTTTCCATATTAAAGTTTTAATTTTTGTTCCTTTAAATGCAAGAACTTATAATCTCATTATAAGTCCTTGTTAAATGCAAGGATGTATATTAGGAATATACGTCCTTGTTAAAAGGTAAATAACCAATTCACATTTTAAACAACCACATAAAAAAGTTTGTATGTAATAGTATGATATCATCATTATCATCATAGTGGCTTATGCGCACTTATTCTTCTGAAAATATTTCCTATTGGTGTATTGATTTTGCTCATTGAAAAATGTTCTGACCACTGAATGACGTCGAATTAATTGTAATGTTGCTTTTACTGTTTGTGGGTTATGCACAAGTGTCATAATTTGGATTTTTATATGTTGATACAGTTTTTGTCTCACCTGCGACGAATGTCACTAAGGTGAGACGTAGTGATCAAAGATTCCGTTAGTGTCGTTAACATTTGGTTTTACCCAAATGTTAAGCTGTTTTTGAACTTCAATAACTTTTTCAAATCGTATTCAATATTGCTGCGGTCAAGGAAGTGGCAAAACTTTCAGTTTACCGAAATTAAGATTTACACCTCAAGCTGTCTACCTTTCATCGACTAAAGACAACGCTGTATACATTTGTCAGGTTTTCATGTCTGATATATCTACAATGTAGTCATTTTACATGATGAATCTAGCACATTGTGTAAGCTTGGGATTTTAATCTTGACTTCATTACAATAAAAGTTTTGCCACTTCCTTGACCACAGCAATATTTCAATATCAATGAAATTTTGACACAAATTAATATTCAGTACAACTTCATTATTATGTCCCAGGTTTATTTTTCAAAAAATATTTTTTCCATATTTTTCCACAAGTTGGACTTAGTATTTTTTCGATCAGTCAATGGCATGTTGCATATAGTCCATAGATGCGCAATAAGCTTACAGAATTTTATTCCAGTTCCAACTTTGGTAAATTTCCTGAAAATGTCAAAGACTAACAATTTTTGAAATTTTTGCATGCCATCAAATATTTTAGGCATTTAACACATAATTCTGACAACTAAGAATTTAAAAATATGGTTCTAATTTTGGTAAATTTCCTGAAATTCTCAAAGACAAGCAATTTTGGGAATTCTTGTTTGCAACCATGTGTTTTGATGATTTTAGTCAAAAAATATTTTCAATGGTTATATTACATAAATTTTGTACTCAAATTTTGAAACTTTCAAAGACCAGTTGTTTCTGATCTTAGAATTCTACTTCACAACCAAATCTTAATTTAGGCCAGATTGGAATGACAGTGGAGTGAGCAGGCGAAACCATGGAACCTTTTCAAATTATTGACTATGTTAACTTGATCTGGCGAAAGCCAGAGTGAGCTATTGCTTTCATTGTCCATCCAGCATGTTTTCTAAGATCTTCTCCTCTGAAACTACTGGGCCATTTGGAACCAAACTTGGCCACAATGATCTTTGGGTGGTCCCTTACAAAAAACTTGTTTTTCGGGTTTGCACCTCAACCAAGATGGCTACCAGCTAGAAACGTAGTTTTAACATTAGACCCTATAGGAAAACACATTTAAAAATCTTCTCAGAAACTACCGAGCCAATTAGAACCAAACTTGGCCACAATAGCCCTTTGGTGGTCCCCTGCAAAAAAATTTTTTTTAGGTCAGCGCTTTATCCAAGATGACCACCAGCTTGGAACATAGTTTTAACATTGGTCGCTGTGGGAAAGACAGTCAAATGTCTCTGAAACTGCTGTGCCAATTGGAAACAGAACTGATCACAATAGCCATAGATGGTCCCCTGCAAAAATGTTTTTTAGGTCAGCACTATATCAAAGATGGCTTCCAGCGGGGAACAGACCCTATGGGAAAAGGCATTCAAAGATCTCCAAAATTACTGAACCAATTAGAATCAAACTTGGTCCTAAGAGAGTCCCCTGAAAAAAAATCGTTTTTCAGGTCAATTGCTATATCCAAGATGGCCTCCTGCAGGGAACATGGTTTTAACATTATACATTCAAAGAGCTTCTCTTCTGAAACTGTCGAGCAAATTGGAAACAAACTTGACCACAAAAGTTTTTTAGTGGCAGTCTGCTCTTTTAGCCACTAGTCCAATGCCAGAGACTATAGCTAGTAAAAATTTATTCTGAATATTGAAAATTTCAGAAAATTTGTATAGAGGTATAGGGGAAAACTTTGAAAAGTGGTTTTCAGACTAGTAGCTGAAAAAAGTTTTTGGCGCAGACTGAAGTGGTCTTTGCAAAACTGATGTTTTTCATGTTAGAGCGCTTACATTGTATATCCAAGATGGTCGCCAGGAATGGAACAGACCCTATGGAAAAAGTCATCCAAAGATCTTCTCCAAAACTACTGAACCAATTATGGCGGGTTTCCTGGCTTTTTAACGTATTATATTTGCAATTCTTCAATGAACATACCAATATTCCTAAAGTAAAATTTTACAGGACCGTTAGTCACCATATGTACAAGATCTTATCGCATCACCATTTTGATTCGTCGAATTTTACAGGAGTTATGGAACTTTATCGACTTAATGCATGCTACTTTGTGGGTGCAAGTCCTCAGAAACCACTGAACAGATTATGCTGATGTTTTGTTTGAATATTTGCCACCATATGTACTTGATCATATTTCGCTGCCATTTTGATTGGACAAATTTTATGGGAGTTATGGGACTTTATCGACTTAATGCATACTACAACATAGGAAGACTTTGTTGACACATCTCCTCAAAATCCAATTAAGAAATTTTGCTGAAATTTTACTTGGCTGTTTGCCACCTAATGCAGTTGATCATATCCTGCCGCTTTGTTTCGCAAAATTTTACATGACTTATGGGATATATCGACATTACTGCAGTGGCGGGGGACATAGCTATGCGTAGCAATCTTGTTTCAGGTCAATTGCTATATCCAAGCAGGGAACATTGAACCCTATGGGAAAAGACATTCAAAGATATTCACTTCTGAAACTGTCTAGAAAATTGGCACCAAACTTGACCACAAAAGTCTTTAAGTGGTCCCTTGCAAAACTGATGTTTCTCAGATTAGCGCTTATATCCAAGATGGTCGCCAGCGGAGAACATAGTTTAAACATTTGACCCTAAGGACATGATGGAGAAACACATTTAAAGATCTTTTCCACTGAAACTGCTGAGCCATTTGGAAAAACACTCAAGATCTTCTCCTCTGAAACTGCTGAGCCAAAGGGAACAAAACTTGGCCACAAAGTCCTTAAGTAGTCCCCTCAAAAATGGCCACAAGCAGGAGCCAAAGTTTTAACATTAATATTTTGGGAAATGGGAAAACAAAGAGCTTTTTTCTATAGGGAACAAATGTATGTTGACAATATTGCTGACAATATTTATTATAATACATTGTACTCATAACACATTTGATGCCTACGAGTTACCACTGCAGCAAAAACTTGAATTATTCCCTTTTTGCATGTTCACCTTGTTCTATATCCGGAATTCTCAAAGGTTGACTTTCGTTATTAAGTAAGTTTTTATAGTTATTCAATTAAACTTACAGAAGTTATGCTTACAAAGTATCTACCATATTTGACTTTTCTGAATGGAATTATCTCCCCTCATCAAGGAAAACAAGATCTTTTTCACTTCCTCTGCTGGAAATCCAATACACCATGCAAAAGGAGTTTCGAAGGAAATGATGAAAATACATGCAAAGTTAAGTCTAACTTCTATGGCTTGAAGCCTTGAACAACCATGGGGCCATTGAAAACAAATTGACTTATGCAGGTGTTCTAGCTATAGATCAAGGTCGTGTTCTAGCTATCAAGGTTGAACTATGTTTAAACTTGAATAAAAGGACAAGAAAACAGGTTTTAAACATTTATCATGTCTATGGTGTTCAAGCTATTGCATTTTGAGCCATCAAAATTCAACCATAAATGTTACCAGTTAGGGGTCCAATGTTTTGAATTGATATTATAGGTTCCAGACTAGCAACCTATATGTTGTCATCTCTTGATTAAATCAATAATTGTTTTGTAATTTCAGATAATGGAATGAGAGTTGGAGATGATTTTCAAGCTAAGGTTCCAGATTACAATCCAGGTATTTGTCTTAAGTCTATACATCATGATCATTTGGGACCCTGTTGAAAACACATGTGCAGGTCTATTTCCGTAAAAATACAAGCCCTTGGATGTATTCTTGAATAATGATGGACCAGTTGGGTTATTTCATTCTTCATAATTTCATTCAATCATTGTCAGTTGTGCAGTCATTTGCTTCATTGAGTCAGTAGTAGATATTCCCTCTTATAGTGAATTTAAATTGGATTTTTCTTTTGCTTAAGATTTCTGTTGTGTTTTAGTGTAAGTTGTGAGTCTGGGGCTATTGATAATTTTAAATGTTATTTAGTATATTCTGTTCCTGAATGATTTAGACATTATGTTATTACATTTGTGTATTCAGTCAGAATAATGATATTGTCTTAAATGTACATATTATGTATATACTTGTATTATATGAATTCAAGTCAACATGGTCAATGAATACTCAGATTTACAAACAGAAATCATGTAAAAGTAGAGCAAGCATGGTGAGGAAAATAAACAGAAATCTTATATATTGATGGACTGTGATTTTTCTTGATATTATATGTTCATGAATTCAAGATCAATTATAGAAGCTTGAGGAAAATGAAGCCTTTTTGTTAAAAATATTGCAGTTATAGCGATACACATGTTGTTAGAATACCCAAGGTTTAACTGCAAATGACAGAAGAGATTCTGATATTGCAAAAATCAGCTTCATAAAAACCAAAGAAAAATGTTCTTACCTCAGGAGAATTCTTTTCATTTGTATTAGTTCAATCTATTATAAACATCTAGTGAATTAAGTATATTTCATAGTTCACTATTGCATGTATTTGATATAATAAAACAAAACATTACAAATAGTTTATATCCATGCATCCGATACATTATTTTATATACAATTACACAATAAAGTGAAGATTATTCACCAATTATAATAAATTTTTTTTAAATCCCAAAAGCAGAGTATTTTGGAAAGGGAGCTAATTAATGTTGCAATATGTTCTCCCTTCCAAAAAGTGTGACTTTTAGATTTTATTTTTTAAAAATCTGATTATCTTGAAAAAATGTTGATTTTTGCGTCGCTTGCTGTAAGAAAAGTCTACACATAGGGATTACTATCAGTCATCGTCTTACTGTGACAACCTGCGTCATCTGTCGGTTTTTGAATCCGCAACTCCTTCAAAACTGCTTGTCCGATTCCAACAAAACTTTCAGGATATGTTGTCCACAAGGTGTAGTTGTGCACCTGATACTTAGCATTTTGATTTTACAGAATTTAGAGGTTCACAGAGCAAAATTGCTCATTGTGAGTCTTTTGGTTTTGAATCCGCAACTCCTTCAAAACTGCTTGTCTGATTCCAACCAAACTTTCAGGATATGTTGTTCACATGGTATAGTTGTGCACCTGATGCTTACAATTTTGGTTTAACAGATTTTAGAGGTTCACGGAGCCAAAATTGCTCATTTTTTGTTTTTATACGACCGCAAAAATTTTTGTGGTCATATAATGGTATGGTGCTGGCATCTGCGTCGTCCTCGTTGTCATCGTTGTCGTCCTCGTTGTCGTCGTTGTCTGTAGACACTTTTGTTTTTGGTCAATAACTTAAGTTCCAGTTGACCAATCCTAATGAACTTTTAATACAATGCTCCTTGGCACAAAAGGAAGGCTTGGCTTAGTTTAGGTCCATGTGGCCCACCTGTTTTTAAAAAAGGGGCCAAAAAGGGTTAAATTTGATGTTTTCACATATTTGACTGTAAAATCTTTATTATTTATCGGATTTTGATGGGTTTCTTTCAGTGTCCTCCTGAGGAAAGATGTCAACGGATTTCACGTGGCATGTACTGTTCACGAGATAAATGGGCCCAAAACGGGGGAATTTCAAAATTTTTTTTTTTATTTTTAGTCCGATTTTGATGCAATTTTTACAATGGATTCCTTATGAAAAACTAACATAGCACTGCACCATCACATTTTTGATAACTTGTTTCTTTTCCAGGCTATGAGGGGCCCAAGGGTTCAAAAATGCAAACATGCGGATTACCTCAAAATGTTTATTTTTCGTCTGATTTCAATGGGATTTTTTCTTTAGATTCCTCTCATCGTAGGCTTTTAGTAGTATGTCAACGGATTTGGCATAGCTCTGACCATTTCCGAGCTATTAGGGGTCAAAGGGGCCAAAATTGCAATTTTTAGAAATATGTAAAATCTCAATTTTACATCAGATTTTGATATGATTTTTTTCTTTGGATTCCTCTTATTGCAAGCTTTCAGAGTCATGTCAACAGATTTAGTGTAACTCTTACCGTTTCTGAGCTATAAGGAGTCAAAGGGGCCAAAATTGTAATTATGAGAAATATGTGAAATGTTTATTTTTCTTCAGATTTTGATGGGATTTTTTTTTTTTTTGATTCTTCGTATTGTAGGCTTTCAGATGTATGTCAGCGGATTTGACATAGCTCTTACCGTTTCAGAGCTATAAGGGGTCAAAGGGGGCCAAAATTGCAATTATTAGAAATATGTGAAATCTTTATTTTTCATTAGATTTTGATGGGATTTTTATCTTTTGATTGTTCTCATTGTAAGCTTTCAGTAATATGGCAGTATATTTTGCATTGCTCTTCGGTTTCCAAGCTATAATGGGTCAAAGGGGCCAAATTGCAATATTTCAGAACAAGTGAAATCTTTATTTTTCATTGGATTTTGACCTGTTTTTTTCTTTGGATTTCTCTTGATGGCAATTAACAGAATTTCTTAGCTCTTACAATATCCTAGTAATAAGGGATTAAAGGGGCTAATTTTTATTTTCACTAGTTTGTGTCCAGTTGATTTATGTGTCAAGGTCCTTATTGTGTCCAGCTAATTACTGTGTCCTCATTCATTTTAGTTTACACTTGTTCAAATTTCAGTGTTTGACATGCTGCGGTCGTATCATGCTGCGCTCGGCGTAGCCCTTTATTGTTTTTTTTTGTTTGTTAATCCACAACTCCATCACAACTAGAATTCAGATTCCAACCAAACTTGCAGGATATGTTTTTCACATGGTTTAGTTGTGCATCGGACAGTAAAATTTTGATTTTACAGATTTTAGAGGTTCACTGAGCCAAAATAGCTCATTTGCTTATTCAGTATGTTAATATGGAACTCCTTCAAAAGTGTTAGTTATATTCCAACCAACCTTTCAGGATATATTGATATAATTGTGCACCTGATTCTTAAAATTTGATTTCACAGATTTTAGAGGTTCACAGAGTCAAAATTGCTCATTTAATAATTCAGTTTGTTAATCTTCGACTCCTTCAAAACTGTCTATCAGATTTCAACCAAACTTTCAGTATATGTTGTTTATTAGGCCTGGTTATGCACATTATGCATAAAATTTTGTATTTGTATCGCCTGCTGTAAGCAGAGTCGACACATAGGGATTACTATCTGTCGTCTTAACATCGTTGTCCTGCGTCGTCTGTCGGGTTTTGAATCCAGAACTCCTTCAAAACTGCTTGTCCGATTCCAATGAAACTTTCAGGATATGTTGTTCACCTGGTGTAGATGTGCACCTGATACTTAGAATTTTGATTTTACAGATTATAGAGGTTCACAGGGCAAAATTGCTCATTTTGAGTCTGTTGGTTTGAATCCGCAACTCCTTCAAAACATCAAGTCTGATTCCAAGGAAACTTTCAGGATATGTTGCTCACTTGATGTAGTTGTGCACCTGATACTTAGAATCATAGTTGCCAACTCACATGATTTTCGCGTGTTACACACGCTTTTTCAACGATTTACACGCGTAGATTTTGTCACACAGCGTGTACACGCTTTTCAGAACTTCACACGCCATTACACGCTTATTCGTTGTTTACGTTTTCGGTTATTAGCGATATCGCGTTTTTCATGATTCTCTGGACTTTTCCACGACCGTTGTTAATGTTTTTGGTTATTAGCGCTATCGATCCCCGTGATTCTCCCGCACGGTAAATTGCAAACTTTGATTCGGCCAAACAACTGATTTTAAATCATTGCAATAAATTTCTTGGTTGGGTACAACGACTAAAGACACGAGTGCAAATAGAAAACGATATTTTTGTACCAGATCAGTGATACCAAAACAAAATTTGGGACTCTGAGTTTGATGAATTAATTTGAAGTCAAAGAAAAGTGATCGTGGAGAACGGGGGCTATGAAGTTTACACATTTATATTGGATCATTTACAGAAAGTGATAAAGTCGGATATACAAAAGCTAGGGCTCATTTGAAACCATTTATCTGTCAAAACGGGTCTAAGCCCATTTCCTCCTTGCCAGCTACAAAAAAATTGTTGAGTGATGTTATCATCAAGGAAAAGGCTGAGAACTCTGCTAACTTTGGCAAATTAATTTTATATAAATTTTGTTCAATAATCCGAAAGTATGTCGCGCTTTTTCACACGCTTTTTGGTATCTCATGTCATGTCATGACATGATTTTTCATTGCCAGAGGTTGGCAACTATGCTTAGAATTTTGATTTTACAGATTTTAGACGTTCACTGAGCCAAAATAGCTCATTTGCTTATTCACTTTGTTAATGTGGAACTCCTTCAAAACTGTAAGTCATATTCCAACCAACCTTTCAGAATATATTGATATAATTGTGCACCTGATTCTTAAAATTTGATTTCACAGATTTTAGAGGTTTGTTGGTTTTGAACCCACAACTCCGTCAAAACAGCTTTTCCGATTCCAACCAAACTTCCAGGATATGTTGTTCACATAGTTTAGATGTGTACCTGATGCTTACAATTTTGGTTTAACAGATTTTAGAGGTTTGCAGAGCCAAAATGGCTCATTTGTTAATCTGGTTTGTTAATCCACAACTCCATCACAACTAGAAGTCAGATTCATAAATTTGGTTCCTGTTGAATGGTTTTTGTGGACAGTTATGGCCCTTGGACTTAATATTTTTTGAAAAAAATATTTTTTTTGCATCTTTTCTATGCATTAACTTCACACATTAATTTGATATTTGTTAAATGGTTACATCTTTGTAAGGCACATATTCTGTTTGATTTTTTTCAATCAAAATTTTGTTGTAGTCCAACAATGCCAAAATGAATTTTTATTGCATACATGTACTGATTAAAGCAATATATTTATTACAGATATTAAACCTGAAGGTAGAAATGATGCCATTTTAGTATGGGCACCAGCATGGGACCTGCCTGATACTAAAGGTATTTGTATATTATTATGATATGACAAAAGGTTAACATGTAACGTAGTTTGGAGAACTATAAAATAATGACAGGTTTTTCTTTGATTGAAAGTTTATTAAGGTGGCTCACTCATCACATTTTTTAATTTGTGTCAGATTTCGGAACTCCTCGGATTTTCTCCAATTCACTGCATAAAATAATTTTCACAGGGACACCCACTTTTTATTTCATGAATGTCTTCTATAGGCCAAATTACGACACCTCACAAGTTTTCATAAAATTCTTGATATAAATTCCTAACAGGAACAAGAATAGTCCTGATGTTAAATAGAGGGAAAATCAAGAGAAATCCCTTTCCCGTCATATTTTTTATAGGACCGCAAAAAATTTGCGGTCGTATTATGGTATGGCGCTGGCGTTGGCGTTGGTGTCGGCGTCGGCGTCGGCGTCTGTGGACAGCATAACTTTGGTTCTAGTGAGCGGATTGTTACCAAATTTTAGCATGATGTTTGTTGGCACAAGCTTAAGCCCGGGTTTTAACTTCACGTTCCCTGCCCAACCCGTTCTTGAAAAAGATGCAAAAAAGGGGCCAAAAAGGGGTTAAATTAGGTATTTTCGTGTCTGTGGACAGCATAACTTTGGTTCTAGTGGACGGATTGTTTTCAAATCTTAGTATGATGTTTCTTGGAACATTCTTGAGAAATGTTTTTTTCCTTTAGTTTTTGGCCCCACCCATTTCAGAATTAGGGGCCAAAAAAGGGTTAAATTGGGTGTTTTCACATATTTGACTGTAGAATCTTTATTATTTATTGGATTTTGATGGGGTTTGTTTCATTGTGCTCCTGAGGAAATTTCCAATCTGGAGTATGCCAACGGATTTCACGTAGCATGTACCGCTCACAAGATAAATGGGCCCAACAATTTTTTTTTTTTATTTTAAGTCCGATTTTGGTGCAGTTTTTTTCAATGGATTCCTTGTGAAAAATTAGATTTTTGGTAACTTGTTTCCTTTCCCAGCTATGAGGGGCCGAAGGGGCCAAAATTGCGAATTTGCAGATTATGTAGAATTTCTATTTTTCATCGGATTTCAATGGGATTTTTTTTCTTTGGATTCCCCTTGATCTAAGCTTTCAGAAGTATGTCAACGGAATTGGCGTAGCTCTTACCGTTTCCGAGCTACAAGGGGTAAAAGGGGCAAAAATTGCAATTTTTCTAAATATGTCAAATCTTTATTTTTCATCGGATTTCGATAGGATTTTTTTCTTTGGATTCCTCTTAATCTAAGCTTTCAGTAGTATGTCAATGGATTTGGCGTAGCTCTTACCGTTTCTGAGCTACTAGGGGTCAAAGGGGCCAAAATTGCAATTTTTTTAAATATGTCAAATCTTTAGTTTTCATATGATTTCCATGGGATTTTTTTCTTTGGATTCCTCTTGATCTAAGCTTTCAGAGATATGTCAACAGATTTGGCGTGGCATATACCGTTTCCGAGCTACAAGGGGTCAAAGGGTCAAAAATTGCAATTTTTCTAAATATGTCAAATCTTTATATTTCAGCAGATTTTGATGGGATTTTTTTCTTTGGATTCCTCTTGATCTAAGCTTTCAGTAGTATGCCAAAGGATTTGGCGTAGCTCTTACCTTTTCTGACCTACAAAGGGTCAAAGGGGCCAAAATTGCAATTTTTCTAAATATGTCAAATCTTTATTTTTCATCAGATTTCGATGGATTTTTTATTCAACCGCAAAAATTTTTGCGGTCGTATAATGGTATGGTGCTGTCGTCGGCGTCGTCGTCGTTGTCAGTAGACACTTTTGTTTTTGGTCAATAACTTTAGTTTCAGTTGACCAATCCTTATGAAATTTTAACACAATGTTCCTTGGCACAAAAGGAAGGCTTTGCCTAGTTTTGATCATTGTGGCCCCACCCGTTTTGAAAAAAGGGGCCAAAAAGGTTTAAATTTGATGTTTTAACTTATTTGACTGTAGAATCTTTATTATTTATCGGATTTTGATGGAGTTTCTTTTAGTGTCTTCCTGAGGAAATTTCCAATCAGTAATATGCCAACGGATTTCATGTGGCATGTACCGTTCACGAGATAAATGGGGCCCAAAGGGGGCCAATTTCAAAAAATTAATTTTTGTATTTTTAGTCCGATTTTGATGCAGTTTTTTGCAGTGGATTCCTTATGAAAAATTAACATAGCGCTGCATCATTAGATTTTTGATAACTTGTTTCTTTTCCAAGCTATGAGGGGCCCAACGGGACAAAAATTGAAAACATGCAGATTACCTAAAATTTTTATTTTTCATCCAATTTCAATGGGATTTTTTTCATTAGATTCCTTTCATTGTAGGCTTAGTTAGTATGTCGACAGATTTGGCGTAGCTCTTACCATTTCCGAGCTATTAGGGGTCAAAAGGGCCAAAATTGCAATTTTTGGAAGTGTTGCCGATGAAACAGCTTCCCTTGTCATGATAAGATTCAATGAACAGTACTACGAAATCAAATCGGATGCACAATTGGTAGGTTGTGAAGCAGTAGAAAAAAGTCCCAATGCCTTCACAATAATCTGACCGCTGTGGTGCAAAACATTTATAAGCAATGAATATCGAGGGTTTATTCGATATTTTAAATCAATTTCTTCACAAGAAGAAAACTCAGAAAATAAACAAACAAAAAAATCGGGTGAGGAAGTTAACGAACACGTGCTTTGCGAATGATACATTGTCCAATTTTATCCATCACATGACCACCATATCACGTGATTAACACTCTAAACGTGTGAATACATTATGAATTTAATGCAGAAATTGTAGCTGTGAGGTATAGAAGAAGACGAACATTTCAATACAAAAGATGATTCAAAATATTGACATTTAAATCGAAATCTTTAACACGACTGCAATGCGATCTCAGGTAATGGAAAATTAACAAACACGTGCTTGGCGTATGAATTATATCTATC
>MJUU01046364.1:21213-34179 GCA_002080025.1 Modiolus philippinarum | reverse complement strand
AATGACAAATCTTGTGGACGCCACTTCTCAGAAACTGATAGTCCGAATTCATTCTAATTATACAGGATTGTTAGTCGTTATATATAATAGATCATATCACATCGCCATTTTGATTCCACAAATTTTAAGGGAGTTATTGGACTTTATCGACTTAATGCATACTACAACATAGGGAGACTTACTGGACACATCTCGTTATACTCCGATTAAGGGATTTTGCTAAAATTTTGCTTAGCTATTTGCCACCTAATGCAGTTGATCATATCCTGCCGCCATTTTGATTCTCAAAATTTTACATGAGAAATGGGATTTTTTTTACTTTTCTGCGGCGGCGGGGGACATAGCTACGCATAGCAATCTTGTTTTAAAAGATATATCATTTGAAACAAAAAATTTTAACTTCATAATGCAGGGTTTGCAAAAAAGCGGGAAATACTCATATTTCCCAGGACGGTGGGAAATACTGGGAATTCCCGGGAAATAGTGGGAATTCCCGTACAATACTGGGAAATATACTGTCAAATGATATGACTTCATAACTTTGTACTGAAAAGTGCTACCAGTGGATCAGATATATCTAAATGGGATTATGCAAAGACAATTTCATTTTCTTCCACTACCATATTGACTATTCCAAATAGGTAAAACAATAAATGTCTTCCCACTTTCACTATTAAACATCACCTGCATTAAAGGGAATCATTCTACAATGTAATACCTTTGATACAATTGATTTGTCTAAGTGTTTGTGTAATTCATTAAGGTACTAGTAATTATCATTATCATTTAATTTAACAACTAAAATTGTGTCAAATGTGAGAGTGTTAATTACTATATCAACATAAATGTCAATGATAGGCTTGGGTATGCTTATTGTTTCAAAAAAGATAACAAATTGATTTCAAAAGGCATGTTTTCATAACTAACTAAATTTTTAAATAATACATGTAATATAAAAAATACACTTGTTTTTTTACAATCAAAAATGAATCAAAAGTATTTTGAAGACAATTTTAAAAGGAAATGTAAATTTGAAAGTAAATTTAAACAAAAAGAAGTATTTTTATGTCAGGCAGGATTTAATGAAGTCATTTTTTCATATTTCCCAGTATTTCCCACTTTTTGAAAATTAGCAGTATTTCCCAGGACGGGAATTACCGGTAATTACCAGTGGGAATTACCGCCACTGGTATTTCCCGGCCAACCCTGTCATAATCCTCTGAGAACATATTTTGGCAGGGCAAGTTCCCAAACTACAATTGTATTGTTAATTCTGGTTGTTCTTTATCCAGACTTACAGACCCTACAAATTGAACAAAATGGCATACAGTCTTCAAACTTGGTCAATAAGTTGAATACAAAACTCAGGCCAACTTCAATTATGGATTCATTGGTAGAAGCTTAAGCAGTTTAAGAAATATGTCACTTGAAAATTTCTCTAAATTGCAGGTTTAATACTTATAAATTGTAAACAAAATTATATTTCAAACTTGGTATGTAAGTTACAAATTTCTAATGATTATCTCAATTCAAGTTTGATTTTGGATTCAGTGGTTAGCTTGGTTCCAGAGTTATGCCTCATTGAAATTTTATAAAAAGGGTATCCTTCCATATGTATTTAATATCCTTATTGATAATTTACATCAAGGGGATTTGATTTGTGGCACTTGACCTTTCACTTTGTTCATTAAGGGGCCTACAGAGATTAATGCCATCTCCTTGATATTTAGTTCAGTATAATTTCATTTTACAAATGAAAATCCCAAAATAAACAAAATTTTTGTAAACAGAAGCTTGTAACCATGGCATTCTTCTATGAGCATATTATCGTCTTCTTGGAAAAAACACATCAAGGTGGTAATATTACTATAAAATGACCAATAAATGCACTTATTTATTGAGGAATTGATATGCTAATGTAAGGTAGAAATGCCCCAGGATATAATTAGGGCCCCGCCACTTTGTGGCGGACGCCCTATAGTAATCACTCTGTCCGTCCGTAACAAAGTCGTGTCCGGGCTATAACTTTTTTGTCTTTTGAGATAGGCTTTTGATATTTTGCATGTAGATAGATCACTTCAAGATGATGTGTCATGAACAATGATTGGTGACCTTTGACCTTGACTTTTGTCGTCAAGGGCAGATTTTTGCTTTCGTACTGACATGTTGTGTCTTGGCTATATCTTTTTTGTCTTTTGAGATAGGCTTTTGATATTTTGCATGTAGGTAGATCACTTCAAGACGATGTGTCATGAACCATGATTGGTGACCTTTGACCTTGACCTTTATCTTCAAGGTCAGATTATTGCTTACATTCTGTTGATATCTTGATAATATGATGGTGTCCATACTTGTGAAGTGTCCACACTTGTACTGTGTCCACACCTGTATTGTGTCCACACACACTTTTGCACATATTATACAGCGGGGCCCACAGAGATGGCTGCCATCTCTCCGATGTCTAGTTGCACCTTTAAAGCTGCACACCTGAAAAAAAATACACTTTACATACCAGGCATTATTTGCTTCATTTGAACACTGATTTCTAGGAAATTATGTGTGTATAATCTCTGGCAGCACTGACAACTCCCAGAGTTTATACACACATAATTTCCTAAAAATCAGGGATTACAGGGTAATCCTTATAATTCCAATTAAGTACATTAAAAACTGTGTTATCCATGATAACAACTTCTTTATTTGCTGCACTTTATTTTTGCAGAGCAGATTAATGGGCAAACGGAAATATAAAAAAGATATATAGATAATAGTGTTGCACACAGCTCTATATAATATGAATGATAATGTGTTGGTAAGGTGAGCTGCAAAGGTAGAATATATGATTCAGAATGCCAACAGTGATGAAAATCATCTTTTTAAACCTGTTAACATCGGAAAATCCAGCAAGGTCTTCGGCTGGATTTGAACCCCTGCTTGTTGTCATCTATGGCAACACCGCCTGCACTATGTCCAGCGCCCTAGACCACTCGGCCACCTAGGCTATATAAAAATATAGCTTTTGGTAACCGGGTCATTCCTCCTCGTAGGAAATCTAGAGTTGTAACATAGTACACGATATTTGTGAATTTTTCAATGAGCTACCAATATTGAACATGTTGAATGAATGTTACACAATGTTTCTACTACTTGTAAACAAGTATTTTGTCCTAACCAAAATTTTAGATGAACAACAGTTACAGCATTGTTCCTTCGCAATTTTAACTCATTTAAACATGTTGAATTATTGTTTACTTATTTACTCAATATCTATTAACAATGTAACTTTAACATAACATATATTTCAGCTTCCTGATAAGTCCATTGCAAGTCTGGTAAAATACTATTACTCATGGAAGAAAACTAGATCTAGGACAAGTTTAATGGATCGTCAAGCTAGAAAATTAACAAAGAATGGAGAGAGGTATTTCTGTTGATGTAAATTGTTTCATTTATCTTTGATGATGACATAAATTTCATAACATTAAATCTCAGTCAAGTGTATTCTGTTTTACCATATGGTATATGGTGTTCAAGGCTAAAGGTAACACTTTTTCAAGGTAAAACCTCCCCAGGCCATTACAGATTGATATACAATAGTATTGTTGGAAAATTCAAAAGGACCATCATTGTTTAGATTAGTTAACAATAGCAAGTCTCCAAAAACTTTTTACAATATATGTTGGTCTGTTAGTATTGCTCTTGAACAACTTTATAACATCTATAGGTAAATGAAATTGCTAATTTGGTTATACAATAGAACAAGTAGACCGTTAAGGTCATAGACAAGGGACAATAATATGCAATTTACCTTATGTATTATGATTCCAAATGGATATATTTGGACTCAATTTGTCAGTTGTGAGCTTACTCTGAGTTATAATCTGGACGGCATAATCTCCCTTTAAAGCAAATCTATTATTGTGAGTTCACAGTTATAATCTTTTAGATGAAAAATATTGTTGATGTGTTTAAAAAGAATAACCTAGATCACATGTTCATTATCTTAGGAAAAAACTATACCAAGACAGATAAAACTTTTGCTGTCTTCACAAAATTTGAAAAATGCAATATATCAAGTTTGAGAAATCAAAATATATTATTTAGTTGATATTTTTATAGCATATTTTTTTCCAGCAGAACATGATTCAACTAACAGTGAATAATCATCAGTTTTGATTTTTTTCTTTCAGTGATGATGATTCAGATATTATAAATAAGAATTCAGACACAGAGGAGGCAAACAAAGAGAATGGGGTAGGTATATTATTTTTTTAGTATCTGATTTTGAAATATTGTAAATCTGCATTTAGTTCTTTGATATCAGAAAAGGACAAGGTGCGATAAGGGCCTGATTTGGCCCTAAATTTCGGTGATTTTTTAAGTTGCACCTGGATATTTTCTTTAATGTTGGTTTGAAAGTTCATATACCACTGAAGGAAAAAATACAAAATTTAGAACCCATGACGTCACAATAAGTACAGTTCTGACGTCATGTTGAAGCTACTTTTGAACGTTTTCATAGAAATACAAGGAATTTGGCATATTTTCGAACGGTTTTTCTAATTGGAAACATAGAGCACATTCAAGAACCAATTAGATATTTTACCAAATTGTTACTACAGATGCATTGGGCCTCCCACATGAATATTTTTGTGGTTCTTGCCTGTGCTCTATTTTTCCTATGAAGAAAAAGTATTGAGAATGAGTCAAATTTGCCATTTTTTTTAGAAAATGTGCAATTTGTCCCATTTTCTACACTGAAAAACTCTGTAATCGTATATCAATTCTTGAGTAATCTTCCTTTTAACTGTTAACCTATATCCATAGAACATTTCAACAAAAAATAATGTGAATTTAAGCAAACTGATTTTTTGAGGCCAAATAAGGCCCTTACCGCACCTACTCCTTTCACAGAATGGCTTTATTGGAAAAGTGAAATGTAATAATCTAAAATGCAAATGATTACTATTTTTTTTCACAGAAACAAGAAAAGGACACCTGCTCAAATTGTGGAATAACTACCTCAGCCTTGAATCCAACACCAAAAGGATCACTGTGTCAGTCTTGTTATCAGTATTGGAGGTAATATATTATGTATCTTCATGTATTATATTGTGCGCAGGTGACAACCACTATATACTCAATCTACAAATGATAGGATCAGTTAAATTTTAGGTATTTTTCGCTGTTTTGTCCTTCAGGGAAATAGCTGATGACACCATCTTGACTTGCACAATGCAAACTGCGGTACATAAACCAAAAAATAAGTGTAAATTGAATAAATTCTGTATCATCAGCATAAACCACTGTTTAATCATTTCACAGAAAGGCTCATCACATTCCATTTCTGTATTTCAATAAAACTATGTATTTGAAAAAGTTTTAAGACTGTTGTTAATTTTCTGAGTTGACTAGTGTCATGGCCAATGGGAGTTCACACATTCTATAAGAAAAAGAAGGGAAACGGGGAATGTGTCAAAGAGATAGTCTCTCTCAAGGAAGCTCTTGAAGTCATTACTTTTTAAATAAAATGTAAAATAATATAATGAAATGCCAATGGTAAGGAATAAAATGATATCCTAATCATCAATAAAACAAATTGGTATAGTTATGTTGTATGAATTACATGAGACGTGAACCAAACAACCCCTCGACTACTGAAGTTCGTAATAAGCGTTCATTGTAATTTTTAGCACTGTGTAAATTTGCTTGTTATCAAGTGGCAGACAGTTACTCTAGAAGTAATAAATTGATATATAAGTTGTGTTATTTCCAGGAGAACTGGAGTTATGAGAAGTGCTGGTCCTAACAGACATGACCATGGACAACATAGACACAATCCAATGAAACATAAAAGGAAACCTCCACGAGGAATGTTTATTACGGGTGAAGATCTGTCTCTTTTTACCTCAGGACCTCCAGTTCAGGCTGAATCTGTTCTTAAAAATGCCGAAGCTGACCTAGTTTCACTGAAAAGACAGGTATGGTGTTTGCTCCAGAAAATTTTATTCTGTTTTGGGTGTTTTAGACGTCCTTGTGTGCATTTCCTCATCAAGTAAAATTATTCAGACATTCCACTCTCATTCTTATAAATAATGCTGTTGCAAGTTTAACATATCCATGAAAGACATAAATACTAAATAAAAAAAAATCCAGAACAATAACTCTTTATTGATGCTATTTTGAATTTCTGAAACAGTTTATTGCAGATCAAAAATAAAGAGTATGTTCCAGGATTTCTATGATGATGAGGAAAGAGAAAAAAGCCTTTTTTTCTGGATTAGTCAAAATTAGAAATATGCATGATAAGCCTTCTATTTTAATCTCGCCCATAATTATCCTTTGTCTCTCTACTATATGCTATTTGAATGGATAAGGAGAAGTTGATAATAATAAGTCTGTTGATTTAATTTTTCACTCATCTTCTTCTCAGTGAATGGATGACATGATATTTCAAAATATAATTTTTGTCTCGCCCGGGAAGAAAAAGTCGCGGAAGCGAGACTTAGGGATAGTGTTTCTGGTGGTGCCGGCGGCATCAACAATTGCAAACTATTGTGAATAAACAAGCTTATGTTAGTTGTAGGTCCATAGTATTTGATGTGCAGTTGCATCATTATGGGTACAACTCAAATCCCCAAATATTTAGTTTATGGTCCTGGCCCCTTAGTCACGCATGAACAATCACTTTTAGTTTTTAGCTAGCAGTTTGTACAGCCTATACCAGTAGTCCTAGGCACTTGATATTTGACATGCAGTTGCATCTTTGGGAGTACATACCGATTCCACACCCAGATGGTGGCCCTGGCCCCTTAGTCACGCATGAATGATCGCTTTAAGTTTTTAGCAAGCAGTTTGTACAGTCTATACCAGTAGTCCTAGGCACTTGATATTTGATATGCAGTTGCGTCTTGTGGAGTACATACCGATTCCATGCCCAGATGGTGGCCCTGGCCCCTTGGTCATGCATGAGCGATCTCTTTAAGTTTTTAGCAAGCAGTTTGTACAGCCTATACCAGTAGTCCTAGGCACTTGATATTTGACATGCAGTTGCGTCTTGGAGAGTACATACCGATTCCACACCCAGATGGTGGCCCTGGCCCCTTAGTCATGCATGAACAATCACTTTAAGTTTTTAGCAAGTGGTTTGTACAGCCTATACCAGTAGTCCTAGGCACTTGATATTTCACATACAGTTGCATCTTGTGGAGTTCATACTGATTTCATGCCAAGATGGCAGCCCTGGCCCCTAAGTTGTGCATGAGTCCTCACACCATTTTTTTAAGGAATTTGTTTACACAGTTAAAGAATTATAATTTATTTTTATGGCTGCTGCAGCAGATCAATGTGCAAATTTAAGCGATGCAAGGGGCGGGGCGAGACAAATGCTGTGTCCATAGTTTATTATTACATAGTTCTATTGATTTTCTCAAAACACAATTATTATGGGAATGAAATTTTAACATTTTGGCTGAATTTAAACTATTGTTTTATGTTTCTCACAGGTTCAGAATAATAAACAAATGGTCAGTATGCAGAAACATAAGATGGGTTGTGGAATTGAAGAGCTCAGGCCACCAGAGGTAAATACATGTAAAAATTGAAAGGTCGATTTCCATTAATTCTATAGTATGCAAATTTGTGATATAGAATTTTAGCATATCACCAGTTAGCAGGAGAATACAAATAATTGACAGATTTTGTCATAACAAACAAATTTTCCACAAGTTTTTTAATCACATTTGTTTAAAATCAAACTGGTAAAGTTTTGACCAAGCAGTATAATGTTTTGTTTATAACAGTCTGTTGTTTTATCTCTGATATCATAGACTGACATTTTCAACAACATTGTACTTGTTGCCTGCTGATAATTTGGACTGTTTTGCAAGAAACCTATATTCACCTCAAGTTTAGGAATAATGTTTATCAAGTATGTCTGGCAAGATGGCCTATTTTATAAACATGATAAACATAAGGTGAATTAAATATCACAAGAATTTGTTATACAGAATAGCTAGTTGATACATATCGTATGCTGGAGAAAATGATAAGTATGAAATAATGAGTTCTACATACACATGACATCTTACAGAAGTTTGTCATAGATTATTAGTAAAAGATACCCAAATAATAGTCAAACAACAATAAGGTAACAAAATAAGAAGTATATCAGCACAGGGTACAATTTAAGCACTCTCCTGCTTGCCTGTGGCAAGTAAAATCTGTGCAGGGCAAGTTAAATTTGATGCTGACTTGTCCACTTGACAAGTTTAAATTTTATTTATCTTCATTCACCCCTGAATGTGGAAGGACAAGTTGATTTTAGAAAGGGCAAGTAATATTTATTGGGGACTTGTCCGATGGGCAAGTTGACAATTTATTTCTAAATCAACCCCTGCAGCACAAAAAGAAGTTACCAGACAGCCTCCAAGAATGACAGAAATTGATACTGCATCACAAGTTCTTTAAGGACTCAAAAATAAATGTAAACAGGCCATCGTTTTTGACTGGCACTGAAGAGTAAAATCAGTATGTTAACTATTATTTCCATGACATGTTATTGATATGCTAATTTTCTCCATTTTAATTTTTGGAACTTTATGGATCATATTCTTAAAGAAGAATACTGTCTGTAACATGTTTAAAGGTAAGATGTGCATTATTTTACACATTTTGAAATATGTACACTTTGTTTTTGAAGGGCAATCAAAGGATAAATGCTCGATGGACAAATGAAGAACTTCTGTTGGCAGTACAAGGTATGAAAACTTAAAGAATAGAAGTATTATACAAAATAAAACCAAAATATTCAGTCCATAGTTTTATTATGAGCTTATTTTTTTATATGCCACTGTCTCATTTATTGTTTTTTAAAGCATCATTTTCTTGGATGGTGAGATGATGCCAGAAAAAGGTTTTTATACGACCGCATGGTATGGCGCAGTCGTCGGCATCTGTGGCCAGCATAACTTTGTTTCTAGTGGACGGATCATCTTCAAATTTCAATATGTGGTGTCTTGGCATAATGGCTATCCCGGGGTTTTAATTTCGGGTTTATGGCCCCACCTGTTTCAGAAAAAAGGGCCAAAAAGGGGTAAAATTGGGTATTTTTGTGTCTGTGGACAGCATAACTTTGGTTCCAGTGAACAGATCATTTTCAAATTTTGGTATGATGTTTCTTGGCACATGCTTTAGCCTTGGCTTTAATTTTATGTTCCTGGCCCCGCCCGTTTTAGAAAAAGGGGCCAAAAGGGGTTAAATTGGTTGTTTTCACATATTTGACTGTAGAATCTTTATTATTTATCGGATTTTGATGGGGTTTCTTTCAGTAAACTCCTTAGAAAATTTCCAATCTGGAGTATGCCAACGGATTTCACGTGGCATGTACCGTTCACGAGATAACTGGGGCCCAAAAGGGGCGAATTTCAAAAATTTAATTTTTTTATTTTTAGTCCGATATTGATGCAATTTTTTCCAAAGGATTCCTAATGAAAAATTATCGTGGTGCTCTACTATTAGATTTTTGGTAACTTGTTTCCTTACCCAGCTATGAGGGGCCGAAGGGGCCAAAATCGTAAATTTACAGATAACCAAAAATTTTATTTTTCATCGGATTTCGATGGGATTTTTTTCTTTGGATTCCTCTTGATGTAAGCTTTCAGTGCTATGTCAACGGATTTGGCGTAGCTCTTACCGTTTCCGAGCTATGAGGGGCTGAAGGGGCCAAAATTGTAAATTTACAGATGACCTAAAATTTGTATTTTTCGCTGGATGTCGATGGGATTTTTTTCTTTGGATTCCTCTTGATGTAAGCTTTGAGTATTATGTCAACGGATTTGGCGTAGCTGTTACCGTTTCGGAGCTATGAGGGGCTGAAAGGGGCCAAAATTGTAAAGTTACAGATAACCTAAAATTTTTATTTTTCATCGAATTTCGATGGGATTTTATTCTTTGATTCCTCTTTATGTAAGCTTTCAGTTATATGTCGGCGGATTTGGCATAGCTCTTACCATTTCCGAGCTATGAGGGGCCGAAGGGGGCAAAATCATAAATTTACAGATAACCTATAAATTTTATTTTTCGTCGGATTTCGATGGGATTTTTTTCTTTGGATTCTACTTGATGCAAGCTCTCAGTAGTTTTTCAACGGATTTGACATAGCTCTTGCCGTTCCGAGCTATGAGGGGCCGAAGGGGGCCAAAATCGTAAATTTACAGATTACCTTAAATTTTTATTTTTCATCGCATTTCGATGGGATTTTTTTCTTTTGATTCCTCTTGATATAAGCTTTCAGCATCATGTCAATGGATTGGGCGTAGCTCTTACTGTTTCTGAGCTATAGAGGGTCAAAGAGGAATCATAAGGAGTCATAAGGGCTAATTTTTATTTTCCCTAGTTTGTGTCCAGCTGATTACTTGGTCAATCTCCTTATTTCGTCCATCTAATTATTGTGTCAAGCTCTTTCCTATGTCCATACTCGCTTTAAATTACACTTTTTCAAATTTCAGTGGACGACATGCTGCGGTCGTATCATGCTGCGCTCGGCGTAGCCCTTTATTGAGAGTTAGCAGTATTCAAACATATTAAAGTTATGTTATTCATACACCCACATTAGTTAGTTTATTTCCTAATTCTGTCTATGCTCAGCAATACAGGAAGATGAAAAATTCATGACTAACATGAAATAAGTTTGATATTGCATATGATTTGACAATGAAATGGTGAAAAAGCTCGTTAACCTATATGAGAAAGAAAAATTGAAGAAAAAAAATCATTGTAGCTCTTTTTAACCAGGTTTTCCATCGGAAAAATCCTGTTATTAAAATGGTGAAAATGGTGGGCGGGCGGATGGGCGGCTGCCAAATGTGTACATCATTTGTCCCGAGCAAATCTCCAACATTATAAGACGTAGAAAGTTTTTATTTTGCAGATCAGTTGTACTTATATCAAAGGTGTGCATGGTACTTTGATTTTAATTTTTGATAATTAATGTCAAAAATATCAGTTGTTGAACTTAGTAATTTTACGTCAAATTTTTTGTTCGGAGCAAAACTCCTACAGTATTTGAAACAGGAAGTTTTTATTTTGCAGATCAGTTGTACATATATCAAAGGTGTGCATGATACTTTGATTTTGAATTTTGATAATTAATGTCAAAATAACAGTTTTTGAACTTAATTAGTCATTTTTACATCAATTTTTATACGACCGCAAAAATTTTTGCGGTCGTATATTGGTATGGTGCTGTCGCCGTCGTCGTCGTCGTCGTTGTCATCGTCGTTGTCGTCGTTGTCGTTGTCGTCGTCGTCGTCTGTAGACACTTTAGTTTTTGGTCAATAACTTTAGTTCCAGTAGATCAATCCTTATGAAATTTTAACATAATGTTCTTTGGTACAAAAGGAAGGCTTGGCTTAGTTTTGGTCATTGTGGCCCCAACCGTTTTTAAAAAAGGGGCCAAAAAGGGTTAAATTGGGTGTTTTCACATGTTTGTCTGTAGAATCTTTATTATTAATCGGATTTTGATGGGGTTTCTTTCAGTGTGCTCCTGAGGAAATTTCCAATCTGTTGTATGCCAACGGATTTCACGTAACATGTACCGCTCACGAGATAAATGGGGCCCAACAGGGGCAAATCTCCAAAAAAATTAATTTTTTATTTTAAGTCCGATTTTGATGCAGTTTTTTTTAATGGATACCTTGTGAAAAATTAATATGGCGATCAGCTATTACATTTTTGATAACTTGTTTCTTTTCCCAGCTATGAGGGGCCGAACGGGGCAAAAATTGCGAATTTGCAGATTATGTAGAATTTTTATTTTTCATCGGATTTCGATGGGATTTTTTTCTTTGGGTTCCTCTTGATCTAAGCTTTCAGTAGTATGTCAACAGATTTTGTGTAGGTCTTACCATTTCCGAGCTACAAGGGGTCAAAGGGGCCAAAAATGCAATTTATCTAAAAATGTCAAATCTTTATTTTTCATCGGATTTCAATGGGATTTTTTTCTTTGGATTCTTCTTGATCGAAGCTTTCGGCAGTATGTAAACAGATTTTGTTTAGCTCTTACTGTTTCAGAGCTACAAGGGGTCAAAGGGGCCAAAATTGCAATTTTTCTAAATATGTCAAATCTTTATTTTTCATCGGATTTTGATTGGATTTTTTTTCTTTGGATTCCTCTTGATCTAAGCTTTCAGAGATATGGCAACAGATTTGGCGTGGCTCTTACCGTTTCCGAGCTACATGGGGTCAAAGCCTAGGGGCCGAAATTGCAATTTTTCTAAATATGTCATATCTTTATTTTTCATCAGATTTCGATGGAATTTTTTTCTTTGAATTTCTATCAGGCTTGGTGTAATCGTAATCATTAATAGTAATCAGCTGTAATCGATTACATTTTCTTCAGTAATCATGTGTAATCTGTAATCAAGCTCTTTTTAGATTACTTGTAATTGTAATGTAATCAATTACAGCTGAAAAATATGAGTAATCATGATTACATTTTGATTACTTTATGATAACTCAGTCAGTATCAAATATACAAGATAAATATTCTATGTCATACATATATACATACTATCATGTGAAATGAAAGAAATTTATTCTTAATAATATTACAATAATTATGTTACTGAATAAGTTCTTACCTAATTTAAAATATATAAATGTCAATAAGAACATATGACAATCAATCAGAACTCAAACTTTTCCGGTTGAAATTAGTTCCATCCTTCATGAATTTTTAACATTTTAAATTTGAAATGGAAGAAACTTGTAAAGGTCTGAGATTCACATAATTACAATATTTACTTACAAAAATTAAATTTGTAAACTTTTAGAGAAATATAGTTTCTACAACGAGAACTAAGTTGATTATGAAATTTCTCACATCGAGTTAAATAAATTTTGCAAATGTTTGAAAACGAGGCTTGCCGAGTTTTTAAACATTTGATAATTTATTTAACAAGATGT
>MJUU01046364.1:4536-20959 GCA_002080025.1 Modiolus philippinarum | reverse complement strand
CAATCATGTACATATCTCTGGGTCATAAAAATGACAAGCTAATAATTGTAATAAAAACATGTAGATGTCAACTAAATAAACAAAAAATAAATTGTCAATACTAATTAGTGTAAAATACTGGATATACAATTGTCATATTTTAACAAAAATTTCAAAACAATTTCTTAATCAAGTCTTAATTTGTGAATAGTGAAACATTGAGATATATATCATTTTCAAGTTGGCATAGACATAGCTTTTATGAAAATACTGTTGTATCAACCATAAAAAAACATAATTCAACAAAATTAACATATGACCACTGCACTATTCTGGTAATAACTGATACCTCTCCACTATTTTCAACACAACTATCTGTCATTAATTTAAGAATTAAACTCAAAATATAAAATGCTTAGCCTGGAGGATTTGTTACTAAACAATTTTGATCTACTTATAAAAATTTGGACAAAAAATGCTACAGCAATTGACCTTTGTATGTGTAAATGTATGTTTAAGCAATGATCTCTATTTCAACAGGCACTGGTATCTTTCAAAGACATGTATATGTATTCATAAGTAATCACTTGTAATCATGATTACAACAGAGGAAAGTAATGTATTGTAATCAATTACAAATAAAAAATGCTGTAATTGTAATGTAATTGATTACATTTTCAAAGCAAAGTAATTGTAATGTATTCAATTACATTTAAAAGTAATCAACCCCATCCCTGATTTCTATGGATGTAAAGTTTTAGTTGATAGTACATATTTTGCATAGCTCTTACGTTTTTTTCATCAGTAAGTGATCAAAAAGGATGAATTTTTCCCTATTTTGTTTCTAGCTAATAACTGTGTCAAGCTTCTTTTTGTGTCCATCTAATTATTTTGTCAAGCTCTTTACTGTGTCCACATTCACTTTAAACTACTTTTGTCGAAATTTCAGTGGTTGACATGCTGCGGTCGTATCATGCTGCGCTCGGCGTAGCCCTTTATTTAACAAAAGGGTACACCCTTTGTCCGGAGCAAATCTTCTACAGGATTTGAGACAGGAAGTTTTTATATTGCAAATCATTTGATTTTATATCAAAGGTGTGCATGGTACTTTGATTTTGATTTTTAATAAATTATTCAAAAATCACCAGTTGTTGAAATTTTTCATTTTCAGGTCAAATATTTACCAATAGGGTGCCTCATTTGTCCAGAACAAATATACTACAGTTTAAAAGACAGGAAGTTTTTATAATGCAGATCATTTGTACCTGTATCAGAGATGTGCACAGTACTTTTTTTTCCTTTTTGATTAAAATCCAATTTGCTGAAATTTCAGAAATAGGCTACTTTGGTGGAAGGTTTAACATTGAAAATTAGTACATGTCAAAAATTTAAGGTCAACCCATGAGTAAGATGTACTGTCCATGTAAAAGAAAACTCGGTTTGCTGTCACATTGACAGACAGCTTGCTTAAAATAGTTTGAATTGTGTATTTAGCATTAACATATTTTTTACATCATTTTTTTTTCATTTTAAGGAGTAAGAAAATATGGAAAAGATTTCCAAGCTATATCTGAAGTTATTGGTAATAAGACAGAAGCTCATGTCCGAAGTTTTTTCATCAATTTCCGAAGGAGGTATAATTTGGATGAAGTGTTAGCAGAGTATGAAGCCGAACACGGCACAGAACATGTGGTGGACGATGAATTAGATAAAGAAGACGAAAAAGTATGTTAAATATCTTAGATGTTCAATTCCAGACAACTCAAGAATAAAATATGGAACTTATCATATACACAACTCACTTTTACTCTGTATTATTAATGAGACACATTTGTCAGTTATCTCCCTTTACCAAGTAAGTTATATATGGTCAAAGTAGAGATAATTCAAATTTCATTATCAAAAGAGGCTATTGATATGCTAATTAGGGCCCCGCATTCAGATGCGGGTGCCCTATAGTTTTCACTTTGTCTGTCTGTCCGTCAACAATTTTTTCTGTCACAGATTTCTTGGTCCCTACTGGAGGGTAAGATTTGAAATTTGGTCTGAAGGATGGAAATGATGAGTTGTATTGTGTAAACAATTTTCAAGTTTGTCAGACATCCACTTCCTGTTTGCCGACACTTTGATTTTTTACTATAAACCAAATTTTCCATCAAAGATTTCTTGGCTTTCACTTGAGGGAATGATTTGAAATTTGTTCTGAAGCTTGGAAATGATGGGTTGCATTGTGTAAGCAATTTTCAAGTTTGTCAGGCACCCTCTTCCTGTTTGCCGATACTTTGATTTTTTACTATAAATCAAATTTTCCATCACAGATTTCTTGACTTTTACTTGAGGGAATTATTTGAAATTTGGTCTGAAGCTTGGAAATGATGAGTTGTATTGTATATGCAGTTTTCAAGTTTGTAAAACGTCCACTTCCTGCTTGCCAATACTTCGACTTTTTACTGTTAACCAAATTTTCATCATAAGAGTTATTAACTTTTATTGGCTTAAATGATTTTAGCTAAGAAATGATAGGTTTCGTAAAATTTCAAGAAATCACTATATCCAGCAAATTACTGTATCAACACATTTGTGTGTCAAACAGAATTTGAATCCACACTTACCTGAAATTGACTTTTTCAGGATTGAAATTGCGGCACTTCCGAAAACGCCAGTTTTCTGTATCTAGCTCAGAAATAAAAGTATATTATTTGAATACTCGAGGTTGTCAATCCTAGATTTGACGGTCAAAATGCAGTTTACAGGCGACGCTATTTTGACTGTCAAATCAAGATTGACACTCTCGGGTATTCAAATAATGTACTGTCATGGCGATTCTAATGCAATTAAACAAGTTCATGTTCTATTATTGACTTGTGAATTTGTAACCATAGTAGGAATCAGATTAAAAAGGGAACATACTTTGTCCCAGACGTGTACATGATGGAATTGACATTCACTTTTGACCAATATAAATGTCTGTTCTATAAATGTTGCATTTAAGATTTAAAATTATCTCTGCTTTGACCATACATAAATAACTTGGTAAAGGGAGTTGAACGACAAATGTTTCTCATTGTTTGGATTCATTAAAATTGTCCATCAATATTTGACAATTGCTAATACTTAAGTTTTGCTCCTCAAATAGAAAATAAATAGTATTTCAGACAAATGTGACTTTTTGTTAGAAATTGAAAAAGAAGTTATGAAAGTAAAAAAATGGATAGATTAATGAGGTCTGTTTTTAGATAAATAAGTGATTAAAAATTTTATGGGAAACTAAAATCCTTGTGATATTACATAGATTTCATTTTGCATTGAATGAATGTGACCGAATAAATAGAAATTTATGAAATTTTAACAGAATACTCAAAAGTATATAAAATGAAATGATAAAAATTGATTTGATGATTCATGGACAAAAAAATCATATTGCTTTTTAATTAATAAACAAGAGGAGTAAAAAAATCTTGTCATAAATGCCAAACCATGGGTAGATATTAAGTTTACAAAAAAATATGCAATTAAATTATGATATTAGAAAATCATTTATTTTTTTCAGATGGAAGTTGATATAAAGGAAATAGATAATGCAGTGCCTAACTCAGGAGTACCACCACCATTATTAAAACAAGGATCACCTATCAAAGTTCCTAATATCTCACAACCAAGGTTAGCATTGATATTAAACAGATTAAAACATCATTCATAAAATCTGTTTAAAATCTTTTTAACAAAAACTTTTGAGCTAGTAAGATTATATTTATTGGAGCATTTACACAATAATCACATGATATACATTCAGTGATTAACAGTATGAAATAATATTTTTTTTTGAAAGTGTTGAAATACATCTTCGAATTATATCATTTGTTCAAGCCTCCAATGTGAATCCTTGATCATATATGATGTAACCCTACTCTCTCCCTCCCTGACCCTAGTCCTAAGGCAGAGACATATAAATAGGACATAATGTTACTTTAGAGGACCCTGTGTTTATAACCCTAACCTAACACTAACATTAAGACTCTAACCATAACCATATCCCCAATGTTAACCCTAGCCAATAACCTTAACCCTAGCCAATAACCTTAACCCTAACCATAGTCATTAGTACTGTTGTAACTGAGTGACAATCACCATCAAAGTGGTTCCCATATACCTAGGCATATAGTAAAGTTAGGCCTTAAATATAACACTTATGAAAGTGAAAGATAAGAAATTTCTGCAACATAGTTTCGAAACTTAACATCTATTATTTCTCAATAATTCTTCATATTGTTGATGATGTCTTATTAGTTGTCTTCCACTAAATGAAGACAAAAAATCTCGGACCAACTAAAAATAAGTACTTGCTTGTCTCAGATGCAAGAAATATTATATTTGTTTTGAGTTATTTCAAGGGCAATGAGCTACAGACCGAGTTTTTGCTGTGAAAGAAGACTGACTATAAGCAAAGTATCTAAATGAATACAACAATCTCCCTAATAAAATTTGACACATTTGATAGAGATGCTAAGGGCTATTCCATTTAAATCTACCATCCAGGGGGGAACGCCATATATTTTAGACCCTATCACCAACAGAAAAAAAATATGACTTCTCCCATTAGTCAATGGTTCTCACATAAGGCTGACCTCCAGGACCAAGAGAAAAAAAAAAAAAAAAAAAACTGGCATTCCCCCTCTGGGTGGTAGATTTTTCTGGAATAGTCCTAAGCAATCATACCTCAGTTCAAATTTAAAAAAATATTCACTCAGAATTTCATGTTTGAAATCTTATTGAGTTAATCATATTAAATCATTATTTGTATTTTTGTAGAATGATTCCACAACAGAGAACTATACTACAGCAGCCACCACCTCTCATCAAACCAAATTCTCCGAAGCCAGCCATTACAACATCTTAAGTAACATACAATCCAACTTCTGTAAGCTTAATTGGACATCATGAATTACAGCACCGCTATTCAACTTCTACATGTATTTGTACTTTGATATTTAAAACACATGTACGATTTGAATCATTTGTTGTCCCTGAGTGTATAAGCTTATGAAGTTTGACTGTATGTGTAAATAATTTGTTTGTGTTCATTTAGCATTACCATTACTTTGTTTTTTTTTATGTATAAATATTTATTTATTTGTTTTTTTTTTTAAGTTTATACATGGAGGGAAAATTCTTCTATATCTTTGTACTTTTTCAAGGTGTAAGAATTTTTTGTTGTTGTTATGTGTACACTGTGTGTTAGCATTAAAGTCTCCACATAGTAAAGTAGATTTCATGGCCAAATTCTTATGCCAGATTTCATAGTTTATTAGCATATATATACAATGTATTGCAGTTGATGAATGAATTTACCAGTATTCTGCAAGTGAAAGGTGTTCCAACTCCTTCCAAACTCTTTTCTTTGGTCAGTCATAAATCGAACAGTCATATAGAATACTATTGTATACCAATTTGTCTTCATTGGAGTATCAAGGTAAACCCATCCAGGTGATACAAATTGATATACAGTATTATTCTATAGGACTGATTGTTGGATTAACAGAAAAAATGAGTTTGGAAGGAGTGGTAACATTTATTGCTAGAGGAATACTTGTATATTCATTCATAGATTGCAATGAATATATGTAAATGATGCAGGTAATCCAACATAAAACTGGGTATCATTTATTGGTTTTAGAGAAAGCTAACTTCTGGGTTTTTTCATATTCAATTTGACTCAGAATTTCTTTTTTATAAGCCAGGGTGAGTTTTGACATTCATTTGCATCTGTAATATTACAGATGATGTTTTATTCAAAGATATTTCCTGAAACCACAGTTCCAGTTTGAATCAAATGTGTTTACAATAGTCCTTGGTTAGCACCTTTCAAAATTCAAAAAGTATTCCGTCGGACTGCACCAAACCTTTACAAAGGAAAAAACACTGTATATTGTCACTAAGTTTGTGCATGTGTATTTACCATTGAACTCTATATTTCCTTTAAGCAGTGGCATCTGACTTGGTTATCTTTAATCAGAATTGCTCTATGCATTGGACCCTATATTAAAGCCATACTATTTGTGTTTTTCATATATATATATATATATTATGTAGCCACCTACAACTTTTTCACAATGGTTTTCCAATGGGACGATGGTTTTTTAATAGTCTCCTTTTATAGGTTTCAAGAAGATGAAATATTGTGCTGTGAATAGTGCTAGATTTGTTAATGGTTATTTTGTAATATTTTTTCCCAATTTTGGAACACTAGACCGTTATCTGTTTAGATACACTGCAGAATTAAAATGTGGTTATAAATGTTACACAGAAGAGCAAAACTTACAAGGGAAAACAGAACTTTATATTGTGAATATGTTTGTGCATGTAAATTTACTGTAAATAAATCTAATGTATGCATGTCAAATTGCTAAAAGTGCAAGATATTGAGCAATAATCTCAACATAGAAGAAAGAAGCAAAGATCATACAAAAACTGTATAAATGTTTATTATTTACTATTACAGAAAAGGTCCATTATAGTTTGATATATAAAATGTAATTTCAGCAATACTGAAGTAAACAGGTTATATCATCATTTTTATTGATGTGATTATGTCAAAGTCATTATCGGGTGCCATTCATTTTCTTTCATATTTTATTTATTACAAATCACTTGTTCAATACATGTATTTCAAATCTGGTGCTGTCAGACATAGATCTTACACCTATCACACGAGACAGGTCTTTTATTAAGCTCTGCCATCATTATTTTTCTATGAAAGGTGTTTTCAGAACTGTAAAAGTGTTTGACTGTAAAAATATTTTATTTAACAAAATGTTCCATGTAATTTCCAGTGAAGACATTTTCAAATGTAGCTTGTAGATCCAATATACACATTTGAAAAAAACAACAACAAAATGGAATAGAAAAAAAAATTAAGGGTTCGAAATATCTATAAAGAAGAGTATTGTTGTTTTTCTTGCAGAATAAAAATCATAATATTGTTAATTTTTTGTTGAAGTATTTCCTAGTTTTAACTTTAATTTCTATAAAATTTAAAATAGTTTCTGCAAATTCACATCTGCAAATATATTGGCCATGAAAAATATCATATTAAAAAAATAAAGAAAACCTCAAACCAAGAAAACCCTTTTTTCCAAATTCACTATGATAGTTATACAGTTTGGGGTCTTGCCAGGAAGAAAAGTAATGAAAAATGAGACATTTACACGTAAAATATGACTGTGATGGCAACATAAACTTTTCATAATGCATTACTTCCTGTAGGAGTATCATAATTGGTCAGCTTACATGACAGATGTAACAACAGATACAAAATCATAGGGTGTTCACTGCTGTTTTGCAGTTGAGTGCACAGGTTAAGTTTTTGCAATCAGGTCTTTTTTATAAGAACTTTGTTGTAGGTCAATGATATTTTTCATTTAAGTTGGTCTGGGTTTGTTCATGACAGTCAGCAACTAACTTGACCTCATTTTTCAGAATCTAGTAAACAGTTTTAGGTTTTATGATAACTTTTTCTCAATAATTGTAAGTGGAATATCAAGGACCTCAAATTCACTTTCTAGTTAACATGGCTTTATTTTGTGTAAAGATCTGTGATATTTGGCATGAAGCTTTGTTATGGCTAGTTTATGAATGTCTGAAATATGGCTTACAACCCTGACCTCTATTTTACTATATAGGGAACACTGTGAAACCTGATTAGTTATGTTTTTTTCAACAGTAATATTTGATCAAAATGTTGGTCTTAGGTAATACAGGAGTGTCTGCTGTATGGCTTTTTATATTTGACCTTAGTTTAACAGTCACATTTCCACATTTCAAATTTTCATTGCACCTATCTCCATTATAATTCACTTTATCTTTACAATTATAATACTTGATATTCCATAGTTTTGATATGATATACACGGTCTCAGTCAACCAATTATTTGTTAGATCCATAAAGCCATAGGCAGATCTTACAGACTTCATTAGAAGTCAATAATTATAATTCTGCATGCTGGACATATAGTATACATTTTTGTCATTTAGATAACATTTATATTAATTTTCGGTAAATAACATCACTCAGTCTTCCAAGTCCAGCAGAGATGGGTGACATTTTTATGTATGTTTGCCTACACTTCTAATTTCTATGTAGGTAATATCCAGAATTGGATGGTAATAACAAGTATAAAATAAATGATTAATATTTTCAATGTGACAAAAATGCAATTTGTTTCATTAATTTTAATTTTGTACAATATTAAAGGAGTTTGTTGTTGCAATTCTTTGTAAAAATATTGAATTGAAAAATCTAAAGATACTTCACTCTACAAGATGTTTTAATTGTAATAAAATATTTTGACCAGTCAAAGATTTCTGTTCTTAATACTTCTACCCTTTTTCAAATCATCAGTGTTGGATGTTGACAAATCGAGGGTTCAGAGCAGTAAGGTTCTATGTGCCTGTATTATCTATATACACATAGAACCTTTTCTGTTCTGAACCATCGAAATATTGTCAATTTAAAATTGTGTATGAAAATTTCACCTTTTACAGCTTACCAGGCTGTAGTAAGGGTTTAGTTTTGCCATACAGTAGCCCTAGTCATCTATCATAGTAAACTTTTAATTCCCACATCTTCTCTTAAACCAAAACTTCTGTCATCATGGTCATTAGATGGCCCTTAAAAATTGTGTCAGGTATGTACTTCATCCAAGGTTGTTGCCAGCAAATCACAATGGCCTTATAATGGTCATTTTCAAAAAGGTTTCCAGCAGGTCCTCACCTTATCCAAGATGGCTGTCAGTGATGACCATAGTTTAACATTGGACACTTCATGAACAAGTTTATCCAGCATTTCATCTCTGCTAGAGTGGTTTTGCCCAATTACCTGTACTTGAACAGCAAATATTGGGTCAATGTGCCGTATTAAGACAATCTGTTTTTTTTTTTTATGCCACATACAGAAATGTAGAAGGGGCATATAGTGTTACCCTTCTCTGTCCTGTCCATTAAGTTTTGCTTTAATTTCTCAGAAACAATAAGAGGTAGAACAATGGTAGTAGGCCAGTAGGTAGATCTTTGATAGGGCTACATAGTTCTTTAGGTAATTTGACTCTTTGACTTATATTTCATGCTTGAGTGACTCTGGTTAAGTCAAATTCGCAACAACTTAACTTTTATAAGACAATGATATTTGAACAATTTAATTGCCTTGATGAATACTACCCAACTCTTTGACAATTTAGTGGCTATGACCTACAGTGACTTTGGTTAAGTTTTGCATTAAAGTCAATTGCTCAAAAACTACAAATTGTGAGACCATGATTTTTCATCTGTTAATTTAACAAATGTGGTCAGTAATCCTATTGCTGTCAGAATTGATCAATAGGTTGGTATCTTTGCCTAAAATGTTTACAAAATACATTTGAATATACCTCAATAGGTAATTGATTTTATTTATAGGTCCTCAATAGGCCATTGATTTTATTTACAGGCCCCACCCCCTCCCCCCCCCTTTGACAACAAAGTTCAAGGTCAAAGGTGACCAATCTTGGTTCATGAAATATCATCTCAAAGTGATCTATCTACATGCAAATTATCAAAAGCCTATCTCAGAATCTCAGAAGACAAAAAAGTTGAAGCCCTGACACAACTTGTCATTTTAAAAAAAAAGGGCTACGCCGAGCGCAGCATGATACGACCGCAGCATGTCGAACATTGAAACTTGAACGAGTGTAATTCAAAATGAATGAGGACACAGTAAAGAGCTTGATACAGTAATTAAATGGACACAATAAAGAACTATGATGAAAAATAAAAATTTCTAATATTTCGAAAAAATGCAATTTTGGCCCCTTTCACCCCTTGTAGCTCGGAAACGGTAGGAGCTACTCGAAATCCGCTGGCATAACTTTGAAAGCTTATATCATGAAAAATCTTAAGAAAAAAATCCCATCGCAATCTGATGAAAAATAAAGATTTCACACATTTTGATAAATTGCAATTTTGACCCCTTTGGCCCCTTGTAGCTCAGAAACCGTAAAAGCTACACGAAATCCGTTGTCATAATCCTGAAAGCTTATATCAAGAGGAATCCAAAGAAAAAAATCTCATCAAAATCCGACGAAAAATAAAGATTTGACATATTTAAAGAAATTGCAATTTTTGCCCCTTTGACCCCTTGTAACTTGGAAACCGCAAGAGCTACACAAAATCTGTTCACATATTACTTAAAGCTTATATCATGACGAACAAAAGAAAAAAATCCCATTGAAATCCGATGAAAAATAAAAATTTTATGTAATCTGCATGATTGCAATTTTTTCCCTATTTGGCCCCTCATAACTCAGATGGAAACAAATTATCAAAAATCTGATGGTGCAGCGCTCTATTTATTATTCATAAGGAATCCATTGCAAAAAACGGCATCAAAATCAGACTAAAAATAAAAAAATAACATTTTTTAAATTCGCCCCTTTTGGACCCCATTTATCTCATGAACGGTACATGTGACTTGAAATCCGTTGGCATACTTTTGATTGGAAATTACCTCAGGAGCACACTGAAAGAAACCCCATCAAAATCCGATAATTAATCTAAATTCTACAGCTACATAGGTGAAAACACCCAATTTTGCCCTTTTTGGCCCCTATTTTAAAAACGGGAGGGCCATAATGACCAAAACCGATCCACACCTTCCCTTTGTGCCAAGGAACATTGAGTTGAAATTTCGTAAGGATTGACCAACTTGAACTTGAGTTATTGGTCAAAACTAAAAGTGTCTACAGACAACGATGCCGAAGACGACAACGACGACGACAGCGCCATACCATTATATGACCACAAAATTTTTGCAGTCGTATAATAATAATCTGACATTCACGACAAGGATCAAGATCAAAGGTCACCAATCATGGTTCATGACATATCATCTTGAAGTGATCTATCTACATGCAAAATTTCAAAAGTCCATCTCAAAAGTTATAGCACAAACTCAACTTTGTTAAGGACGGACGGATGCATGAACAGAGTGATTACTATAGGGCGTAAGCCACTATGTGACGAGGCCCTAATAAAACTTGCACAATTATGCACACCGCCTAAATCACCATACCTAAGTTTCGGCTTTTTCGAAAATCTCTACAAAAACTTAAGTACTTTCAGTGTGAACTCCAAATAAAGGGCTACGCCAAGCGCAGCATGATACGACCCCAGCATGTCGTCCACTGAAATTTGAAAAAGTGTAATTTAAAGTGAGTATGGACAAAAGAAAGAGCTTGACGCAATAACAAGATGGACGCAATAAGGAGATTGACCCAGTAATTAGCTGGAACAAACTAGGGAAAATAAAAATTAGCCCTTATGCGACCCTTTATAGCTCGGAAACGGTAAGAGTTACGCCCAATCCATTGACATACTGCTGAAAGCTTATATCAAGAAGAATCCAAAGAAAAAAATCCCATCGAAATCCGATGAAAAATAAAAATTTCAGGCAATCTGCAAATTTCCAGTTGTGGCCCCTTTGAACCCTAATAGCTTGGAAACGGTAAGAGCTACACCAAATCCGTTGACATACTACTGAAAAGCTGACATCAAGAGGAATCCAAAGAAAAAAATCCCATCGAAATCCGATGAAAAATAAAACTTTTAAGTTTTCTGTAAATTTACGATTTTGGCCCTCCATAGCTCGGAAACGGTATGAGCTACGCCAAATCTGTTGTATACTACTGAAAGCATACATCAAGAGGAATCAAAAAAAAAAATCCCATCGAAATCCGATGAAAAATAAAAATTTTAGGTTATCTGTAAATTTATGATTTTGGCCCCCTTTGGCCCCTCATAGCTGGGTAAGGAAACAAATTACCAAAAATCTAATAGTAGAACGCTATGATAATTTTTCATAAGGAATCCTTTGGAAAAAATTGCATCAAAATCGGACTAAAAATAAACAAGAAATGGATGTCGATACGACATCAAACCGGGTTTTCCTTCACTACTTGAATGCAGAAATACAGTCTAACTTCGATTGCTCGAACACTCAAGGGACCAATGAAAACAGTTCGAGTTACAGGAGTGTTCGAGAAATCGAGGTCGAACTATGTGGAAACTTGAACAAAAGAGAACAGAAAAAGGGTTCGAGACATCCATAGTGTTCGAGCTATTGCAGTTCAAGCCATCGAAGTTCTATTGTAGGTACATGTGTGAAAAGCTGTTAAACTTATACCTCCTCTCTTATGTGCAGTGTATGCCATCACTCTTAAAAATCACTGAAAAGTTACTTTACTTAAAAGTCAAACAAAAAGCATATGGTCAAAACATCTATAGATTTCTACGTTCAAAGGGGCTTAACTCCTGGAAAAATTGTACGATGAAAAATCCCTGACAATATGCATATCTACACATGATGTCATTGCTACCTACAAAGTTTCATGAAATTCTGTTGAACAATTAAAGAGGACTTGCACTTACAAGCATAAGGTCAAAACAACTATAAATTTCTAAGTTCAAAGGGAGATAACTCCTGGAAAAATTATACAATGAAAAATCCCCGACAATATGCACATCTACATATGATGTCCTTCCTACATACAAAGTTTCATGAAATTCTGTTGAACCGTTAAAGAGGACTTGTGCTTACAAGCATATGGTCAAAACACCTTTAAATTTCTAAGTTCAGAGGGGCATAACTCCTGGAAAAATTGTACGATGAAAAATCCCCGACAATATGCACATCCACATATGATGTCCTTGCTACATACAAAGTTTCGTGAAATTCTGTTGAATGGTTAAAGAGGACTTGCGCTTACAAGAATATGGTCAAAACACCTATAAATTTCTAAGTTCAGAGGGGCATAACTCCTGGAAAAATTGTACAATGAAAAATCCCCGATAATATGCGTACATCAGCATTTTAATAACCGGATTTCCCAATGGGAAAACCTGGTTAAAAAATTAAATTTTTGAAATTCGCCCCTTTTGGGCCCAATTTATCTTGTGAACGGTACATGCCACATGAAATCCGTTGACATACCCAAGATTGGAAATATTCTAAGGAGTTTCCTCAAAGAAACCCCATCAAAATCGGATAAATAATAAAGATTGTACAGTCAAGTATGTGAAAACAACTAATTTAACCCCTTTTGGCCCCTTTTTCTAAAACAGGCGGGGCCAGGAACATAAAATTATAGCCTGGGCTAAAGCATGTGCCAAGAAACATCATACTAAAATTTGAAAATGATCCGTTCAATGGAACCAAAGTTATGCTGTCCACAGACACAAAAATACCCAATTTTACCCCTTTTTGGCCCCTTTTTCTGAAACGGGGATTCCCTTATGCCAAGAAACCACATATGAAATTTGAAGATGATCCGTCCGCTAGAAACCAAATAATGCTGGCCACATGCAGACGCAGACGACTGCGCCATACCATAATACGACCGCAAAATTTTTGCGGTCGTATAAAAAAACATCAGGAGCATCATGCTGAACAGCAGGGTTTTTGGATATTCTGCATGGTGGCCATGTTTTTTGTCGAATAGGAACCAAATGAGAAATCTTTGTAAAGGATCATTCTTGCAAAGTTTGGTTGAATTTGCTTCAGTTGTTTCAGAGGAGTTGATGAAAATGACGTTTTTCCCATAGAGTTCAAATGTTAACTAGAGCTGTCATAGAATGGCAGCCAGTTATACCCCCCACTAATTGAACCCTGAATCAATGTAATTTAAGTTTGTGTGGACACAATACAGTTGTGGACACAGTACAAATGTGGACACTACACAAGTATGGACAATACGATATACCTCCCCCTTTTTTCTAGAAAAAATTCAAAGACGAAATATCTCCCCTTCAAAATTTCGGACAGCAACCAAATTACTTCATGCATACTTTCAGGTGGTGTTCTACAACTGTGTGACATTTCATCAAAATCCAAGCAGCCGTTGTGGAGAATATGCGCTGACTAGGTTTGTCCCTCCCCCCTTTTTTTTCCATAAAATATTCAGCCGAATTATCTCCCCTTCAAAATTTCAGACAGCAACAATATTACCTCATGCACATCTTCAGGTTGTATACTACAACTGTGTAACATTTCATCATACTCAAAGCAGCTGTTTAGGAGAACATGTGCTGACAAGGTTGGTCCCATCCTCTTTTTTTCAGAAAATATTCAAATATGAATGATCTCCCCTTCAAAATTTTAGGCAACTACCATATAACTTTCTGCACCTCTTCAGGTGGTGTACTACAACTGTAACATTTCATCAAAGTTCAAGCAGCTGTTTTGGGGAACATGTGTTGACAAGGTTCCCCCTTCCTTTTTCCAGAAAATATTCAAAGAAGAATTATCTCCCCTTCAAAATGTCGGGCAGCAACCAAACTACTTCATGCACATCTTCAGATGGTGTACTACAACTACCGGGTATGTTAAATTTCATCAAAATCCAAGCGGCTGTTTAGGAGAACATGTGCTTACAAAGTACATGGAGGGACAGACGGACGGACAGGATGATTTTTGTTGGATCAGAAATTGAGCGATCTTTGTACAGGATCTTCCATACATCATCCCTGTACAGTTTGGTTGAATTTGCTTCAGTGGTTTCAAAGGAGTTGATGAAAATGGTGTTTTTCCCATAGGGTCCAATGTTAAATATAAGTTCTGCACTAGCAATGTTTTTTTGTAGGATTGGAACGAAATGAGCAGTTTTTGTAGAGGACCTTCCATACATCATTCCTGTAAAAGTTTGCTTGAATTTGCTTCAGTGGTTTCAGAGGAGTTGATGAAATAGTTAACAGATGGACGGATGATGGACGCCAAATGATGGCAATATCTCAAACACCCTTTGGGTCAGGTGAGCTATTACTGCTGCTTCCTCCTGATTTTGTTGTATCTCTATGTAAGAATCTCCTTCCAATCAAACATCAGATGAGTTGAAATTGCAAGACAAGTACATATATACATATGTATTTTATATCCTGGAATACTGTGAAAGTACAATTATTCGTGGGGTTCCAATTTTCGTGGATTTCGTGGTTCGCTTAAACCACGAAGTTAAGTTCCCAACGAAATGCAATTTTTCCATTGAGTTTCAATGTATGGAATTTGAAACCACGAATTTAAGTACCCACGAAACGGTAATATTTATAAAAAACACGAAAATTGATGTCCACGAATAAAAGTACTTTCACAGTAGATCATTCAGGTTTCACTTTTTAGCTCGCCAGGACAAATGTCCAGAGAGCTATTGTCATATCCCCGGCGTTGGCATCAGCGGCGGCAGCAAAAACTTTAACCTTGCTTGTGGAATGGAGACCTTAAGTGCTAGGATGTTGATATTTGGTATGCGACTTCCTTGTGATGAGAGCTTTCTTGTGGTACCATACTTGTAGACATTTTGACCTATACCTTGCCCTTAGGGCAATTTTTAAAAAACTTTAACCTTGCCTCTAGAAGGTAGGCTTTTAGTGGTAGGGTGTTCATATTTGGTATGTGATTTCCTTATGATGAGAGCTTTCTTGTGGTACCATACTTGTAGACATTTTGACCTTGACCTTGCCCTTAGGGCAATTTTTAAAAAAAAAACTTTAACCTTGCCTCTAGAAGGTATGATTTTAGTGGTAGGGTGTTTATACTTGGTATGTTTCTTAATTACATTGAGATCTTTCTGTTGGTACAATATTTGTAGACATTTTGACCTTGACATTGCCGTGAGGGCAATTCAAAAAAAAACTTTTAACTTTGCTTCTAGAAGGTAGACATTTAGTGGTAAGATATTCATACCTGGTATTTGGTATGTGACTCCTCTATGAAGAGAGCATTCTGGCAGTACCATAGTTGTAGACATTTTGACCTTGGCATTGCCCTGATGGCAATTATAAAAAGAAACTTGAAACCTGCTTATAGAACTTATTCTTTTAGTGGAAGGGAGTATCACATTAAAAAATTTTAAAACATTACAATTACAATAATGTATTATTTCAAATTTATTGTGCATTGAGGTCTCTCTAATCCCTGGTGAGCTATGTTGTCTTTTGACAACTCTTGTTATTAAAAAAACATAGGTAATCAACAATAACGAGGTTTAATGATGTGAAAAATTTTGCCTGGATGCTGACCTACCACCAAATATGCATGCTTCTTCTTCTTCTTTTCGTAAGTCCCTCCTTCTATCGGAGCACTCGGACTTAGTCCGATTTTAAGAATATTATAGTAAAAGAATTAAAATAAAAGAAAATAAAATAAACCCGGCACCATAGGATATATATCTACATTGGGCCTATTATTAAAAATATTATTTTTAGCTCAAATATAAGGAGGGAAACACTTTAAAGGCTATGTACATGTATATACTAAGAAAACTTGAATATTAATAAATTAATTTAAAATAATCTTACGATAATTAAAAGAAACTTATGTTTAATCAACTATTTCTTATTGTTTATTAGTGATCTAAATTGTTAA
>MJUU01046363.1:26699-40120 GCA_002080025.1 Modiolus philippinarum | reverse complement strand
TTAAGCATTAACGGAAACTCAAAATCTTTCAAAGGGCAATAACTCATACAAAGAGTCATCGAATCTCTTCGGAACAAATGTAACAAAGTTGCGTCTCATGATAATGAACATTTTTCCCATTATATGTTTTCAGCCATCTATTACGGTTTACGAGTTGAAGCGATAACAAGGCTTAAGGTCATCGGTGACCTTGACCGGTGACCTTTGACCTTGACATTTTTAGATGGCCTTATATGACTTATGAACAATGGTGAAGGTTTCAGGTTTCTACGACTTATCGTTTGGGAGTATTTAGCATTAACGCAAACTCAAAATCTTTCAAAGGGCAATAACTCATATAAAGAGTCGTCGAATCTCTTCGGACCAAATGTAACAAAGTTGCGTCTCATGATAATGAACATTTTTCCCATTATATGTTTTCAGCCATCTATTACGGTTTTCGAGTTTAAGCGATAACAAGGGGTAAGGTCAAAGGTCAAAGTCACTGATGACCTTTGACCTTGACATTTTTAGATGTAACTTATATCAACTAAGAATAATGGTGAAGGTCCCATGTCTCTACGACTAACCGTTTAGAAGTTTTGAGCGATGACGGAAATTGAAAATCTTCAAAGGGCAATAACCCCCCCAAAAAGTATACCGCACGGTTTCGGACCAAATGTAATGAAGTTCCGTCATGACCTAAAGAACATTTTTCCCATTACACTTTTTCAGCTATCTTTTACGGTTTTCGAGTTTAAGCGATAACAAGGTTTACGGTGTTCGGGGAGGGAACTCTGTTACTAAAAATAGTTTCGGACGGTGCTGTGATTTTTAAGGTCAGACTCCAATACCGAATAATTATGTGAAGTATCGAAATGATTCGATTTTTTTTTTACAGCGCGCTTGCGGAAGAAAAAGAATAATAATCATAATCATAAGAATAACAAGAAGGTCTTTCCGACTGGAGTCGTGAAAGACGTTAATAATAATAATCAGAAGAATTACTAGAAGGTCTTTCCCCAGAAAGGGAAAGACCTTAATAATGAATAATAGAGAAACGCACAAAGAACAATATGTCGTCCCGACTACGTCTGGGGCGACATAATAATAACAAAGAAACGGACCAAAAACAATATGTCGTCCCGACTACGTCTCGGGCGACATAATAACAAGTTATAACTGTGTTCGCAGAGCCAAACACAAAAGTCTCCCAAACGAACTCACATATTAAATTTTTGGGCATTAGGAGACCCACTTTCCTAAAAAATATTTGGCAGGGGTTTCCCTTATAAGTTAAGTACATATTGCTGTTATCAAAATACAATTATCAGCAAAAATTAATATTTTCTCAAAATTTTCAATTGTTTGCATGGTTTCCATGGCAACCATCATTATTTGAAATTTCTCTAATTTCTAGCAAATATAAACATCTCCTGACTAGTTGGTTATCGAAATGATAATCAACATGTGTATTATTTGATATCTCAGTTGGCAATTGGTCAATCATGTAAATGTGTCGTGTCAGTTTCTAGAAATAGTGCAACCGGATGTTGATGAAATTAACACCTGCATCATTGTCTTGCGAAATGGTTTTTGCATTTTTATGACTAAGATAACCCAATTTATTGATAATATGTCATTTTAATCAAAAATATTATATTCAACACCCCTTTCAATGAATGGCGCAATGATATACATAGCAACGATGATAGCAACAAAATGGCGGCATACTTTAGACTGGAGACTACGGAGATCGCTTTACTTCAAATAAATTGAGTAGAAATTAGAGAAACAATCTCTAACATTGTTTTCCGGTTTATTACGATAATTTCTCACATCTCGATAGTTAAATTTTCACATTTTAAAGTTCTCGGATAAACCTCGAACTTTAAAATGTGAAAATTTAACTATCTCGATGTGAGAAATATACGTAATAAACTGGAAACAATGTTAGAGACTATATTTCTACAACCATTACAATCAATTTTAAACCCCCTTCAAAAAAAATTTGGGCAGGGGTTCCCCTTATAATCTAAGTAATACATATTGCTGTAATCAAAATAAAATTATAAGCAAAAAATACAATTTTCTCAAAATTTCCAATTTTTGCATGGTTTCCATGGCAACCATCGTTATTTTCAAAACAATCAATTTTAAACCCCCTTCCAAAAAAAATTTGGGCAGGGGTTCCCCTTATAATCTAAGTAATACATATTGCTGTAATCAAAATAAAATTATAAGCAAAAAATACAATTTTCTCAAAATTCCAAATTTTTTGCATGGTTTCAATGGCAACCATTGTTATTTTGAAATTTCCCCATCCATTACAATCAATTTTAAACCCCCTTCCAAAAAAAAAAATGGGCAGGTGTTCCCCTTATAATTTAAGTAATACATATTACTGTAATCAAAATACAATTAAAAGCAGAAAATACAATTTTCTCATAATTTCAAATTTTTTGCATGGTTTCCATGGCAACCATTGTTATTTTGAAATTTCAAATACCATGGAACTCTTTCTTACATGACACACATCTTTTTTATGAAGTTTCATTGACCTAGTATTAAAAGTCTTTGAAATACAGTGAGAAATATGATGCAAACATTCAAAATTTCATTTTTCTATAGGGTTAACATTGGACAACCCCATCCCTTTTTGAACCCCCAAATGTACCCTAAATGGACCCTCCTGGAAAATTTTTTCCTGATTGCACATCTAGATATATGGGGCTAACATCATGCAAAGTTTCACAGCTTTAGGTGTTATGGTCTCTGAGATCTGTTTCGGACAAGTTCATTGCGACCGGAATAAAGATGGATGGAAGAATAATAATAATAAGAAACGCAACAAAAACAATAAGTCTCCCAACTTCGGTTGGGAGACTTACATGTTGACTTAATAAGAACTAGATTTACAATTGCGAGCAATAGCTGATGTCACCCCTGGCAGCCAATTCGATGATTTCATCCTGTTTGCAGCGTCAAAATCTACCCAGAAATCAATTTTCGTTGAAATCCGACAAAGTTGAAATTTTGACGTCTTTTAGCGGTCATCTTGGAAATGGCGGCCATTTTGAAAATTTTTTCACCGTCATGCATAACTTCACATGGTGGTCCAACTATGTGCCAAGTATCAAGTGATTTTGTCCAGCCAACACTTAGAACTCGCGTGGACAAAATATCTGGGAAGTAAAATAATAATAGAGAAGAAACTATAATAATAATAATAACGACTGATAATGTGTTTGGAAGCAAACACAGAAGTCGCCCAAACCAGAATTCAATCTTTATTGTACTTTGAAAGAACAATGATTCCTCAATGTAATAATGGTGGTCTTAACTCATTCTGTGTCTGTCTAACAGTGCTATAATTAACTTTGATTCACATGTATATACTTCATCAGCAGTGGGGTTGCGTCAGAAAAATCATTTCTATTTATAATATCATGAAGTAGAAGATTTCCTCTATGGTGTGTAATGATTTCAAAATTTTAATTTACACTGAAATACATACAAGTTTCAATAAGTTGGGATCACACATCTTCGAAAATGCTAGTTCGTAAATTCTTCTAAGAAAAATTGATATGTCTTTCCCGGAAGTTGCATCATTATGAATAATTATGTTCTTATTGTTACTTCATCGATAAACCAAGCTTATAAGCTACATGTATACATTAATTGATAGTTTAACGTCAAATTGAGTTTTTGCCTGTGACCTTGACCTTTGACCTTGTCCTCATTTTGAAGGTCAAGTCTTCCTGAACATTTTTTCTATTGAATGTTTCTTTGCATCTTCAATGGTATTTGAGCTATAAGCCAAAGCCCTGAAATCGGACATTTAAAATCGGTTTTTGGCCCAACGGCCCAAAACGGTTGGTCCAATGAGTTTGGACCCAATACACCAAATGGAGAGCTTAAAAAGATACACAGTTTTGCCATTACATTTTATCAGCTATCTATTACGGTTTATGAGTTAATCCAATAATAAGGTCTAAGGTCAAAGTTCAAACTGACCAATGACCTTTGACCTTGGCATTTTTAAATGTAACACATATCACCTAAGTTGAATGGAAAAGGTTCCAGGTTTCTATCTCTTACGTTTCCGAGAAAAACATGTCTAAAGATATGACGAAATTTTCAAGGGGCATAACTAATGAAGGGTTCACCTTAGAGTTTCGGTCCAAATGTAAGAAATGTCCGTCATGTCCTAAAAAACATTTTTGTAATTACATATTTTCATCTATCTTCTACAGTTTATGAGTTAATCCAATAATAAGATTTGGGGTCAAAGGTCAAAATGACCAATGATGGTGGTCATTTTGAAAATTTAAATACCCGAATGCACCTCTTTGGATGGAGATCTAACAACCTATTAAGTTTGGTTCAGATTGGGCAAGTGGTCTTTGAGAATTTGGTAGAACAAGATTATGGCAAGAAGAAGCGGAAAAATAATAATAATAAATAAGAAACGGTGCAAAAACAATAAGTCTCCAAACTTTGTTTGGGAGACTTAATAACAAAGAAACGGAACAATAACAATATGTCTCCCTGACTTCGTCTGGGTCGACATAATAACTAGATTTGCATTTGCAAGCAATAGCTGATGTCGCCCCTGGCAGCCAATTCGATGAATCCATCTTGTTCGCAGCGTCAAAATCTACCTAGAAATCAATTTTCGTTGAATTCCGACAACGTTGAAATTTTGACGTATTTTGACGGCCATCTTGGAAATGGCGGCCACTTTGAAATTTTTTTTTCGGTGCCTGCACTTCTCGCTATGGTGATCCAACTACATGTCAAGTTTCATTTGATTATATCAAAACGTTCTCTCAAAATAGTCCGGACAAAAATCATTGGATAAACAATAATAATGATAACTAGATTTGCAATTGCAAGCAATAGCTGATGTCGCCCCAGACGTCCAAGTCGATGATTCCATCTTGTTTGTAGTGTCAAAAGCTACCTAGAAATCAATTTTCGTTGAAATCGGACAATGTTAAAATTTTGACGTATTTTGGTGGCCATCTTCAATATCTCGGACATTTTGCAAATTTTTTTTGCATGAATTCCTTCCTCTCATCTAATTAAAAATTAATACAAAATATAAACAAATTCTCCCATTCAGTTCCTGATTTATTGAATCCTCAATATTTTGACGGTAAATGGCGGCCATCTTGAAAATGGCAGCCATTTTGAAAATTTTTGTTAGTGCATGCACATCTTCTCATGGTGGTTCAACTTTGTGCCAAGTATGAATGAATTCTGTCCAGGCATCTTTGAGAAAATAGCCGGACAAAAATTATTGGAAGAAAATAAAAGAGAAAAGCAATAACAAAAATTTATAATTGTATCAGGATGCTGATACCAAAGTCTCCCAAACGAACTCCCAAATCAGAAATCAGGGCTAAAAATCACTTCCTTACAACCTATGCCTCCTGTTAATTGAGCACTCTGATTTTTCCTGCCTTTTTTCCTTTTCCATAGCAACAGTCACAATTTTGAAGTCTTGGAGAGCGGAAACCAATTTCCTACATCTTAGGTGTAACCTTCCTGTAGAGTTTCATCTAATTCTGATAATTTTCATTTTTCCGCCTTTTTGGTATTTCAATGGCAACGGTCACGATTTTGAGGTCTTGGGAGACCAGAAACCAATTCCCCATGTCCTAAGCAACCTTCCTGGAAAATTTCATCCAATTCTGAACACTTTCATTTTCCCGCCTTTTTGGCATTTCCATGGCAACGGTCACGATTTTGAAGTCTTGGAGACCAGAAACGAATTACCCTTGTCCTAAGCAACCTTCCTGTAAAATTTCATGCAATTCTGAGCACTTTCATTTTCCCGCCTTTTCTGCCGTTTCCATGGCAACTGGTGCCATTTTGAAGTCTTGGAGACCAGAAACCAATTACCCATGTCTTAAGCAACCTTCCTGTTAAGTTTCATCCAATTCTGAGCACTTTTATTTTCCCGCATTTTTTGCCGTTTCCATGGCAACCGGTGCCATTTTGAAAATTCCAAGACCTGATTGCACCTCTTGGTATAGGGTTCCACCTTCTAATGAAGTTTCGTCAAGATTGGACCAGTAGTCTCTGAGAAAATGGTCGGACAAATTTTTGGCGGAAAGAGAAGAAGATCAAGAATAAAAAAAAAATAATAAAAAGAATTGAGTAAAAACAATAAGTCTCCCCAAACTTCGTTTGGGAGACTTAATACTAGCTAGATTTGCAATTGCAAGCAATAGCTGATGTCGCCCCTGGCAGCCAATCAAATGCTTCCATCTTGTTCGCAGCATCAAAATCTACTTAGAAATCAATTTTTGATGAAATAGGACAACGTTGAAATTTTGACGTATTTTGGCGGCCATCTTGTAAATGGCGGCCATTTTGAAAAATTTTTCAATTGCATCTTGTTCGCAGTGTCCATATCTGCCTACAATTCAATTTTCATTGACATCGGACAAAGTTGAATTTTTTTACGTATTTCGGAGGCCATCTTTAAAACGGCGGCCATTTTGAAAAATTTCTTCGCATAGATTCCTTCCTCTCATCTTAATGAACATTTCTACAAAATATGACGGAAATCTGTATAGTAGTTTGCGAGATATTCAATCCCCAAATGGCGGCCATTTTGAAATTTTTTTTTCGCAGCTTGCACTTCTCCTTATGGCGATCCAAGTACCTGCCAAGTTTCATTTGCTTACATCAAACCGTTTTCTCAAAATAGTCCGGACAAGAATGTGTGGAAGAACAATAATAACAAAGAAGAACAAGAAGAAACAATACAATAACAATATGTCGCCCCGACTACGTCCGGGGTGACATAACTAGATTTGCAATTGCAAGCAATAGCTGATGTCGTCCCTGGCAGCCAATTTGATTACTCCATGTTGTTCGCAGCGTCAAAATCTGCCTTGAAATTAATTTTCGTTGAAATTGGACAAAGTTGAAATTTTGACGTATTTTGGCCGCCATCTTGGAACTGTCGGCCATTTTGAAAAATAAAATTGTTACACACCCATCTTCTTATGGTGATTCAACAATTTACCAAATATGAAAGAATTCTGTCCAGGCATGTTTGAGATTTTATGATTTTCATGGAAATCTGAAAAAATTGGAAACGTTGACGTAACTTGGCCGCCATCTTGAAAACGGCAGACATTTTGAAAATTTTCTTGGTGAAGGTACAACTTCATTATTTGATCTAACTGTGTACCAAATTTGAATGAATTTTGTCCAGGCATCTCTGAGAACTGGCGTGGACAAAAAGAGGTGGAAGAAAGAAACAATAATAATGAATAATAGAGAAACGGACAAAAAACAATATGTCGTCCCGACTACGTCTGGGGCGACATAATAATGAAGAATAAGAAGAAACAGAACAAAAACAATATGTCGCCCCGACTACGTCTGGGGCGACATAATAATAATAAGAAACGGACCAAAAACAATAAGTCTCCACAAACTTCGTTTGGGAGACTTAATAAAAATAAGAAACACAGCAAAAAACAATAAGTCTCCCCAAACTTCGTTTGGAAGACTTAATAAGAAACACAGCAAAACAATTCTTTTGGGAGACTAAATAATAATAAAAATAAGAACACAGCAAAAGCAACAAGTCTCCCCACACTTCGTTTGGGAGACTTAACTAGTATTAATTTTGTTTGGATGCAAACACAAAAAGTCTTAAAAGTTAATTTGCTTCATATTTGAAACACTGACTATAAACTGAAAGTATTCAAAATGCATTATTCTAAATTGCTACCATGAGTTAATCAGTTAAAGCCATAGTAAACACGTACTTGTTTATTCTATCTGATTGAAGTCATTATGGTTCATAATGTTTGTTGTATAGTTTACAGGGGTAGATCCAAGATTTTAGAAAAAGGGGAGGGTAAAATTTTCTGAAAACCGCAGAGCTGAGAGAAACAAAATATTTGGTTGACTTAAAAGAAACAAAATATTTGGTTGACTTTTCCATTAGCAAAAGAAATCCTTTGTAAATTTCTTTTCATACATTAGTGGTAAAGACGATTTAAAATTACCAGTATCTAGTTTCATACACAATTCCTTTCACTATTTCACTGTACCCAACCCCTAAGACCCACCACTGGTTTAAATCATACTAATGATACAGAGGAGTTGGGCTTGGTAGCATTTGGCTGTTTGAAATTTCACAAATATAATTCTTCAAATGTAATACTACCATTACTTTTTTAGTTTGCTTTGGCAGTTCTTATCACTGCCTCCTCTATCGTCTGAGCGTACTGTTGTCCTTCCGAGAGCATACTGCTTTTATACAATACTTCCAAAATGTCCTTGTTTTGCTCAAATAAAACAATCAAATGCAACATTCAAGAACCGTTACTTTTTTTGTGCATACTGTTTGATAAAAAAAAAATTTAAATGTGTTTTTAAAAAACCTCCAATGACGTCACATTACCGTGTTAAAATGTATAATACCGCAATGCATCATACAGGAATGCAGAACCCCAAAGGCAATTTAGCATCTTTGAAGGGACATGAATATAATTTTATGCAGTAAAAAAAAATTTCAATGTTGAAACGTGAGCGTAATGAAATTCAAACCATTTTGAAAAGAAATGTTCAATATCTATTCAGGACTTTTTGCGCATATTTTTTTGCATTGATAAATCATCATAAAACTTTCATTGTCAAGAAAAGAGGTATTTACATGTCGGAAATGTAACAAAAACAATTACATATGAATCCCGAAATTGCTTGCAATAGACAGATAACGATTATTCGGTAAATTTTACGAGTTTTACGTCTGGTGAGAAATATTTCATCTACATCAGGGTAAGGACCAGTTGAAGCGGCTTGAATCAAACACAAAGACCCCACTCCTCCATTGCTGAAGAATTCCTTTTTGTATTATGTGTATAGAAACTATTCAGCAATAAAAAAAAGTTAGGTAAATATTGAACTCGATCTTCTAGACGATGATGCCATCCACTCCACTAGCAGTCTTTTAATGAAAACCAGATGTAAGGATAACATGTACAATGGCAAAGGAGTCATGGCTTCATCAGGTCACTAAGAAGTTTGAGTTTTGTACTAGTAGTTGAAGCTGGTAGGTAATTGTAAATCGAAGAATTTTCAGTTAATATATATCGATCAAAGAGACTCCAGTATCGAAAAATTGGCCATTTTGTCCCAACTCACAAAAGTATGTGCAATAGGTGATGGAGAACAATGATTTAAACAAGAAGCAAAAACGGTTAGGAACAGAGCTTTGCATGAAGGAGATATTGTTTATAAATATTTTCAGATTATAACTTGCATGTAAAGTTTAAGTGAATAGCTCAGTTTTCCAGTTACTATTAGTTGTTAGGCATTGATATTTGGTATGCGAGTTATTCTTTGGTAGTACATGACAGTATTTGCGTAACTGTCCTTAAACAATTTTGTCTTTCCTATTTAGATTCTTTTGGTAATTCCCGGCACCTGAATTAGTTTTTAAGGGCTCTGGCTACAGAGCTGCTGGGCGCGTCCTCACTTCCTGGATAGAGGAACGCAGGGTGGTCAGGTCTTAAAACGGAAAGCGTGTCCGCGAACCATTGACGCCAAACTGTGTTGAGAAACGCCACATTCCATGCAGTATTAAGACCCTTTCAATATGGTCTAAAGAGAGCAGATATAGAAGGATAAATGCCGTGCCCCTACCCTTCTCCCCTTCTCCTGTGGCTACCGAAACTTGTTGTCCTATTCGTCCCTTACACATTTGTTTATTTCTTCTCTTACTTATATTTTTTGAATTGATTAATTTGTTCTCGTCCTGATATAGCTGACATATTGCTCACTGGACGTTAAACTCTAACTAACTAATCAATCAATCTTTTTGTAATGATTTCTCGCATATTTGGGTATATGGATTTTCAAATGTTTTCATTTGATCTGCACTGAGGAGACACAAAATGTCGAAATACGCATATGCAGAAACCGAATTAACAATAACTGCGGTATTTGTTTTTGGTACCACTGGGGCGATGTCTCTGCTAATGGACTGGAAGTCAGCAAGGGTATTCAAGAAGCGGTGTAAATGAAATGTTGGTTTTGAAAAACCCCAGATCTACTAGACATCTTAAACTCTAGGTCATTATCACATTGTAACAGCATTAAAACTTTCGACTGCTCCACACTTTTCGCTTCTCTTCTGAGGCCAAGTTTTTACAAGGGCTAACACAGAAAAAAAAAGGATTTAGCTCAGTCCTTTAATTTCAGCTTCCGCTATATACACGATGTACTTTCTCTTTATAATCCAAAATTCCCAATGAGTATGAAATTAAAGAAACTACTGATACACCTACTTCAGCTTCGTACTTAGATCTTTTGATAAAGATGGACAAAGACAAAGATGGACGTTTGAAATCTAAGCTTTATGACAAACGTGATGACGTTAACTTCCCAATTGTAAACTTTCTCTTTCTGAGCAGCAATATACCTAACTCTCCAGCATATGAAGTGTACATTTCACAGTTGATTCGTTACTGTCGAGCATTAAGTGTATACAGTAATTTTTTTTAATAGAGCAAAAACACTGTCCCAAAAGCTGCTTAGTCAGGGATTTGTTCAGCCTTTGTTACTTTCATCCCTTCAGAAATTCTATGGCCGTCACTATGACATCATTGGCAGATATGACGTGTCTGTGTCGCAAATGAAGACGGACATTTTCAGCTAGATTTACGTCTTCACGGATTTGACTACCCGGTTTTGACTCAACCCTGGATTGACTCACTGATAGTGTGAGGGGTGCCACTAGTGGAGCACGACATGCTTACCCTTCCGGAGCATCTGGGAGTTCACACATGAGTGCCTTAATGTCGTCTTTTTATTTCCGTGCCTTGTGGCTGTCTCACGTCCTTGTTTTGTCTTTGTTTTTTCTATTGCCGTTTTTGCTATGTCTTTGGACTTCCGATTTTTGAAATCGTCACTATCCTTGTTCATTTGGTATTCTATTGCCGTTGTTTTACTCCACTTCTCCTCACGAACAACTAAAACTGAAAGGTTTAATTCATAGATGTTTCTCACGACAGAACGGTGAACAAAGATATAAGTACATTGTTGTAGGCAGCGAACAAGCCTATTTGTGAAAAACGACCAAGAATGGGAGAAAAAATATAAAGAGGAAGAAGTGATTAAAGTTTCTGATCGAAAATTTATTTGACTAGTTTGGAGGACTTGTTTTTCAACAGACTATCGGAAGTTCCATGGGCACATCTCCAAGCTCGTTCACTATTCTCTGGTAGAGCCCGGTTGCTTACAAATAGGCTATTCACACAAGGGTATGTTATCCAAAACTTGAAGTCGTCCCTCCAGATGTTTTAAGGTCGACATCAACATCTTGTGGACCCCCATGTCATATCTGTTTCCAGATGACGACAGATCTTTCCCTTTAAAAGCTCAATTGTTGTTTCCTGTATCGGATTTGACCTTTCTACTGGATTGGACATGTTCAACACGGCGGGTGTCTTATAGAAGCAGGAGATGCTTACTCTACCGGTGCACCTGGTCTCGCCCATGGTTATTTCATTGGGTCCGTGTTGTTCATCTTTGAGTGTGTTTTCATTTTTCTTTTATGTACCGTACTCAAGTTGTGTCGTCTCTGTCTCTTTGTTGTTTCCGATGTTGCCGTTGTCCTTGGATGATTGGTTTTGGATTGACGGTTCGAATCTCACTTCCTATACATAAATTTTCCTTTCATTCAAACGTATGTAAAAGCTTTGAATACAATAAAATACCTGATTTCCTATTTCACATATTAAATAATTCATGGAAATTAACTTATTTTATTATTTCATGGTACCTTTTTATTTGACCACTTTCATTCAATGACATGTAAGCGTTTCTCTACACTCTAATGTTTTTTTATTCCCGGAGAAGACAGCAGATGGTTTCAAGTGGCAATGAAAAAATGTAACATCTCCAATTATTAGCTCACCTGGCCTAAAAGACCATGTGAGCTTTTGCCATCACTTTGCGTCCGTCGTCCGCCCGTCAACAATTTAAAAAATCTTCTCCTCTGAAACTGCTGTGCAAATTGTAACCAAACTTAGCCTGAAGCATCACCAGGGTACGCAGTTTTAAAATTGTGTTCGATTATTCCGAAGACCAAACAACATGGCTGCTGTTACTAAAAATAGAACATAGGGGTAAATTGCTGTTTTTTGCAAATAACTCAAAAACCGTTACAAATATCAAAAATCTGACATGAGGTAAAAGTGATCAACATAGCAAGATCTACCTGCCCTGCAATTTTCGAAGAATATCCGAAAACCTGTCTTGGAGTTATTTCCCTTTTTCTGTAAAATTTGCAAAATTTTAACTTTATTATTTTTTTATCAGAAAAACTATAAGAGATAGAATCTACTTTAAATGGCAAAAATGTTCAGCATGTCAAGATCTACCCACCCTGAAATTTTTAAGATAATTCAAAAACCCCTGTAGGAGTGAATGCCCTTTTTTCACGAATTTTCAAAATGTTCATATTTTTCATCTTTTATTTCCAAAACTATAGAAGATGAAGGTTAAGTGTAAATTGATAAAATGTTTGCAATGCTGTGGCGACTTGAAAACTGATGTTGAAAATTATTGGTTGACTGCCATTTTTAAAAATGGCCGCCAAAAAAGGCGGGAAAATTCAACATTTTCCGATTTCAATGAAATTTGGTTTCCAGATAGATATTGATGTTGCGACTGTTGACTACCATTTTCAAAATGGCCACCAAAAAGGCGGGTTAATTCAGCATTGTCCGATTGATTGATTGATTGATTGAATATTGTTTAACGTCTACTCAGCAATATTTCAGCTATATCAAGACGAGAACAAGTTTGGTAATAAATAATCACTTTGGGGTATGGAAAGGGCCATGGGACGGGAAATTCTGACTGCCACTAGAAAAGTAGGGTGAAATCGTCAAGGGCGGGGAATTTAGCCTTGTAGCCGATCACCTACGGACCATCCCAAAAAGAGCTTGCTACAAGGGTTCTTTAACGTGCAGGAAGCGTGGCATTTCTTCCAACACGTGGACCTGGGTTTACATCCCATCCGAAAGATGGGTTGTGTATTAATCCTGCACAACCACGGAATGGGTCCTATTTCTATATCCCGGGACCCTCGGGGTCAGCCTCCGTTTAGGAGGGGTCACACCCCGCAAGCCGGAGATACTAGGTCCTATTCTATATATCCCGGGGTTCCCTCGGGGTCCTCTGTTAGGAAGACTCATACTCCAAGCTCAGAGAATGCTGCCGTCCTATTCATAAGCCGGGACCGCGCACGGCGGTGCATTCTCCGATTTCAATGAAATTTGGTTTCCAAAAAGGTATTGATGTAGCAACTTCAAAACTGATGTTAAAAATTGTTCGTTGACCGCCATTTTCAAAATGGCCGCCAAAAAAGGCGGGAAAATTCAACATTGTCTGAT
>MJUU01046363.1:10047-24944 GCA_002080025.1 Modiolus philippinarum | reverse complement strand
GTTCACATATGTGTTATGGTCTCATGTTCATTTACTCCATATCCTTTCGTAAAATAAAATATACAATACAAGATCGAGACAATCAAAAATAGACCAAAGGAGACAAACTCACAAAATGAAGCGCAGAGTCACTCATCAAGTGATGACGCCAAGCTAAATGTTGAAATAAAATAAGCGGTGTCTTTGTCAAATTCATAGTCAGAAGGGCTAGTCTTCTGACATTTGGTATCCCAAAAATAGGTAGGCACAGGACTAACATACTATTGTTAGTGTCGAATCCTGCTCATGTGTAAAATGTAGGACAAGGTGACCCAATTACCTGCAAATCTTGTTTACTCTGCAGGATGAAATTTCATGGATCTACAACTTTTAGTATTCTAGATCTGGATTAAAATCTAAAATTTAACCAGTCACTCATGCATAAAATGTAGGTGAAGGTGACCTAAGTACCATTTGAATCTTTGCTACTGTGCAGGATGCATGTTCTAACCATGTTTCATGGATCTATGACTTGTAGTATCTTACAGTAGGGTGCAGACATAACCTCTCGTCCAAGTTAACTTGGGGAGCAGTCATGAGAACAGTCCTAAGTTAACTTGAAGTTAACTTGGAGCAGTCATAGAATCCTGACTGCTCTGACCAGTCATAGAGCCCTGATTGCTCTAACCTGTCATAGAATCATGACTGCTCTGACCTGTCGTAGAGTCCTGACTGCTCTGACCAGTCATAGAGCCCTGACCGCTCTAACCTGTCATAGAATCCTGACTGCTTTGACTTTATAAATAGTCGTATAGCTCTAAAACAATACAAGAACTGTAAATATTCAAAATTTGATACAGCGATGGGTACGTCTCACATTCCGTACCACACGCACACGATTCAAAAGACGAACGCACAAATTTTTCACACGTTGAGTGCAATTTTCTTCAATTTTGCCGTAACTATAACTGAACTATCAGAAAAGAGTAACTTTTATGTATTTGAAAATTGTAATTTACGTCATTTTGTAAAATAAACAATTAGATAAATAAATAATAAAACTGAATAAAAATCAGTCCTGTAGTAAATAAAATATCCTGCAAACAGCCGCAAACATCAAATATCAGAAGAGGTGCATATTTAATTTTCACATTTAAATGATTCACCCACAATACTGAAACTTGGTGTTTAACTAAAATATGTTTAAGAAAAGGCAGACCTTCTTCATTCCATAATGTACCGATGCCTGCAATATACTAAAACTTGTTGTAATTTAACGTAAAATATATAAAACCAGAGGCTCCCAGGAGCCTGTATCGCTCACCTGGCTTTCAGTTGCCACGATCAAGGTAACAATGTAAGCTATACAGTTGATCTTCAGTTTCTCAAACTTTCGTAGGTCGAACACCACCAATATCTTGAACTGTTTTTAAAGTCTGATCATGTTTTATTATATTTCTTTGTTGGACTTTTTTGATAAAAAATGTTCTTGCTAAGGACCACTTTTGACACCAGTTTTGAAGTCGAGACTTCATTTTGTAAATGGCAGTCAACAAACAATTTTAAACATTGGCTTTGAAGTCACAACATCAATATCTATTTGGAAATCAAATTTCTTTGAAATCGGACGATGTTGAATTTTCCCGCCTTTTTTGGCGGCCATTTAGAAAATGGCGGTCAACCAATAATTTTTAACATCGGTTTTGAAGTGGCAACATCAATATCTACATGGAAACCAAATTTCATTGAAATCGGACAATGTTGAATTTTCCCGCCTTTTTTGGCGGCCATTTTGAAAATGGCCGTCAAGGAACAATTTTCAACACCGGTTTTGAACTCGCAACATCAAGATCTATTTGGAAACCAAATTTCATTGTAATCGGACAATGTTGAATTTTCCCGCCTTTTTTGGAGGCCATTTTGATAATGGCGGTCAAGGAACAATTTTCAACCACAGTTTTGAAGTCGCCACAGCATGGCAAACATTTCATTAATTTACACTTAACCTTCATCTTCTATAGTTATGGAAATAATAGATGAAAAATACAAAAATTTAAAAAATTCGGTGAAAAAAGGGCAATAACTCCTACAAGGGTTTATGGATTTTCTTCAAAATTTCAGGGTGGGTAGATCTTAATATGCTGAACATTTTTGCAATTTATACTTGACCTCTATCTGTTACAGTTTTTGAAATAAAAATTAAAAATGCAAAAATTTTGAAAATTTCACGGAAAAAGGGCTATAACTCCCAGACGGGTTTTCAGATTTTCTTCAAAATTGCACAGTTGGTAGATCTCATCATGCTGATCATTTATACCCCATGTCAGATTTTTGATATCTGAAACGGTTTTCGAGTAATTTGCAAGAAAAGCAATTTACCCCCCATGTTCTATTTTTAGTAACAGCGGCCATGTTGTTTGGTCTACGGACATAAAAATCACAAACTTGAAAGAGCATACCCTGGTGATGATTCAGGCCAAGTTTGGTTAGTATTTGCCCAGTAGTTTTAGAGGAGAAGATTTTTGAATAAAAGTTAACGGATGGACGGACGGACGGATGGACGGACGACGGACGGACGACGGACGCCGAGTGATGGCAAAAGCTCACATGGCCTTTGGCCAGGTGAGCTAAAAAAAGCAGATTTTCTTCATTCGATATTATATCGATGCCCGCGATACTTCAACTTTCTGTAATTTTACCTAAAATATAAAAGAAAAAGCAGATTTTCTTTATTCTCTATAATATCGATGTCCTCGATACTTCAACTTTCTGTAATTTTACCTAAAATATAAAAGAAAAAGCAGATTTTCTTCATTCCATATTATTTCGATGCCCACGATACTTCAACTTTCTGTAATTTTACCTAAAGTATAAAAGAAAAAGCAGATTTTCTTCATTCTCTATAATATCGATGCCCCCGATACTACAACTTTCTGTAATTTTACCTAAAATATAAAAGAAAAACCAGATTTTCTTCATTCGATATTATATCGATGCCTGCGATACTTCAACTTTCTGTAATTTTACCTCAAATACCCGTACGAAAAAATGAACCGGAGTCCGGCTGGACTCCAGCCGTACTTCAACCGGACTCCAGTCGTACTTTATAAAGTCCGGCTGGACTAGAGCAGGACACGGACTTTTTAAGCAGTTGAACTTTTTTTGCCGGCCGGCATTTTGAAAAGTCCGGTTGGACTTTTTAAAAGTACGGCTTGATTTTTCAACAAAAAAAGTCCAGCCGGACTTTTGTACTTAAATTTTTTTAAAGAAAATTAGCCAGCTGGACTTTTGTACTTAGAATTTTTTTAAAGAATAATATCCGCGGCAACACTGTTTGTTCTATTTATTTAAGCTTAGAATTCTTGGTCACGAAAACTTCTAAACTCAGAAACCTCGATTAACAGTCCGATCGGCCATTGCGTGGCTATCAAATATATGTTCCCGTAAATTTTTTTCATTTTTGTACCTCTCAAAGAAAACCTTGTACATCTCATTGTAAGGTTACAAGATCACAGGTTAAAACATGACGTCACGGGGTTAAAACTTTTATTAGCCACCCACAAGTTGAGCTGGATTTGAAGTCAAAAAGGGGGGGGTGCTATCTCATCTGTCATGGTGAATCGGACTGTGAACTCGGGTATTCCCGTACCGATTAAAAGCGTGGATCAAAATATTTTGAATAGGGGAGATCGAAGCCATCATGTGGCAGAATTTTGGGCACTTTGCTAATTTGCATAGCGGCCATGTTTTAAAAGTCCTTAACGACGGCCATTGTAATATGAATATCACTGGCAAAAACTAAAAAACAGAAATATTGCATATATTTTATTTTCAGCACATTTTGTCCGCAAATTGTCAACTTCTACACTTTATTTGCATTCTTTTGGTGTATAGAAGGACACTGTGTATGGTTTAAATTCTTTCCCCGAATTTAATTTATAAAACTGAAGCGTGTCGGCAGTACAATGGCTATATAAAATGTACCAAAAGTAACGAAAACGTCAACTTCAGGAACAAAATACATGCAGAAAATGAAATCGTTCAACATTTGTCCGCATATACATTTTGTAGGAAGAAACCTTGTATCGTGATTTTTCAATGTAAATAAACTTTACATCACCTACCGTTTAAAATTTACGCGAAAATGAATTGAAAATCGAATGATTTCAATCTGTAGTTGATGTAAAAGTCCCCAGTTGAAGCACAATTATGAAAAAAATAACTGGAACGTTTGTAAAATTTTGCCACGGAAGTTGTTAATGACATGGTAACTACCAACCGGTACGGAACCGAATATCCGTGTAAACCTTGAATTCAACAGCTACCGAAAGCAATGCAAAAGGGAGATAATCCAATGAAAAGGACAAAGTCACGTGACAAATATCTCATGAATAAAGTACTCACTATTCTGCCGTATGTGGCGAAAAGTAAGTTTCATAGTTGTACAGAAAAGGGTGTACCAGTCATAGACTTAAATACNATTATATTCCTTCATGCACATCTCCATATAGAGTCCTTCCTTTGTGTAAAGTTTCATCAAAATCCTTCAAGTGGTTTAAAAGGAGTTGCGCTTACGAGTTAACCCATATATAGGGAATCAACGAAAAGTCAAAGTCGAATTATCTCCCCTTCCTGGTTTTGGACAATAATTATATTCCTTCATGCACATCTCCTTATAGTGTCCTTCATTTGTTTAAAGTTTCATAAAAATCCTTCAAGTGGTTAAAGCGGAGTTGGGCTTACGAGAAGTGTGGACAGATGGTCACGGACAGACAGATGAACAGACGGACGGACAGACAGACAGACAGACAGGGTGATTCCTATATACCCTCCCAAACTTTGTTTGCGGGGGGTATAAAAATGCACAAATTTTGAAAAATTTACGGAAAAAGGGCTATAACTCTCAGACGAGTTTTCCAATTTTCTTCAAAATTGCAGAGCAGATAGATCTCGGCATTCTGAACAATTTTACCCCTGTCAGATTTTTGACATCTGCATCGGTTTTTGAGTTATTGGCTAAAAACTGCAATTTACCCCTAGGTTCTATTTTTAGCACCGATGGCCATGTTTTTCATCGGATCATAATAAAATCGTTTGTACAGGACATGTCATAGATGATTACTATAAAGTTTCAAACCAATTCCTCCAGTAGTTTCAGAGGAGAAGATTTTTAAAAGTGAGCTAACGATGGACGGACAAACGGACGACGGACGCAAAGTGATGGCAAAAGCTCACCCTGGCATAGCCAGGTGAGCTAAAAATTACAAAGTTCGTCAATGTGTAATTTTGTCAATAATTTAAAAAATCAAAACCCAAGTAGTATGCACATCTCTGATATACATGTATGTACAACCAACATGCAAAATAAAAACTTCCTTACTTAAAAGATGTAGGAGGATTTATCCGGACAAATGATATATCCTATAAGCAATATTATGCTTAAAATTGACAAAGTTCATCAATGTGTAATTTTGTCAAAAATAATCAAAAATCAAAATCAAAGTAGCATGCACATCTTTGATATATGCACAATCAACCTGCATAATAAAAACTTCCTAATTTAAAAAATGTAGGAGGAGTTATCCGGACAAATGATGTACCCCATTAGTGATGACAGATGGACGAACCAGTCAAAAACTATATACCCTCTGCAACTTCATTGCATGGGGTATAATAACATTTTCACAAGGGACTGCCTAATGTGACCAATTTGGTTCCAATCAACTCAGAAGTTTCTGAGGAGATCTTTGAATGTGTTTTCTATAGGGTCCAATATTAAAAACTATGGTTCCCGCTGGCGACTATCTTAGATATAGCGCTGAACTGAAAACAACTTTTTTTTTACAGGGGACCAACTTAAGACCATTGTGGCCAAGTTTGGTTCCTGTCAGAGAAGATCTTTGACCATCTTTTCCAGTAGGGTCCAATGTTAAAACTATGATGTTAAAACCATAATTCCCTGCTGGCGGCAGTCTTTGATATAGCTCTGAACTGAAAGACAACTTTTTTGCAGGGGATCACCCAAAGACTATTGTAGCCAAGTGTTTTTAAAATTGGCTCAGCAGTTTCTCAGGAGAGGAATGTCTTTGAATGTCTTTATCCATAGGGTGCAATGTTAAAATTGTGTTCAACACTGGCGTCAACCTTTGAAATATTGATGATCAGAAAAATCTTTTTGGTTTGGACCATCTATATACCCTTCTGACCAAAGTTGGTTTCATTTGGTTTTGCAGTATTAGAGAAGATTTCTGAATGATTTGTTTTACTTAGGGTCCATTGTTAAAACTATATTCCTCAATGGTGGCCATCTTTGATATAACCCTGAACTGAAAGGCATTTTTTTTTATTGCAGTGGACCACCTAAAGTCTATGTAGCCAAGTTTTGTACCAATTAGCTCAGCAGTTCAGAAGAGAAAATCTCTGAATATCTTTTCCCATTTATCAAATGCTAAAACTATGTTCCCTACTGGCAGCCATCTTTGATATAGCGATGATCTGAAAACCTTATTTGCTGGGGACCACCCAAGAACTTATTGTGGCCTAGTTTGGTTCCAACTGGCTAGGTAGTTTGGGAGATCTCTTGATGCGTTTTCCCAAATTGTCCGATGTTAAAATATGATCCCTGCCGCTAGCAGCTATCCTGGATGAGGTGGGAATCCGAAAAACAATTGTTTTTTGTATGGGGACCACCAAAGGGCCATTATTCACAATGGCCATAGCATGCAAAGCCAATAAAACAACATAATCCTAAAAATATCCTTTATTATGGGTAGAAAATAAAAGATAGATGATATTCAAATACAAAGCAGAAACAAAACAGCTGAAATGTATTTAAAATACGAAGAAAAAAAAAATACTAATATTAACACTAGATGATATTCTGGTTTCTTAATGCACCAGTAACAAGCTTATTATTAAGCAAAATAAAGTTGTATCATTCTTATCATTCAAATACATCATTCTTTTTTGACAGATACATTTGAAACAATACCTGTGTGAAAATGAAATCAATTTAGTGCAGCAAAAATCATCTTAAATTTAGTAAGAAAACAAAAATCTTGAAAATTTTTATATCATTATTTTTTTTTCTGGGGAGGGGTTTGTGAGGGTCAGGGGCTCTATGTCATTCTCCATGTTGTATGATGATATAGTGGGAAAGCTGTTTCTGATCCATGATTTTTTTTAGTCCTCATAGTTAAGCCATTACTATACCCATCTGTTACCAAAAAGTTTACAGTCATAAAGAAACTGCCATAAGACAACCCTGTAGGACTACTAAAAGGTGTTTCATCAAAACAAATGTGGTGCTAAGGGGAGTCATTTTTAAATCTTTTCTGTTGGTAACTTCTTTTTGGAAACAAATTGTCCTGTAAAATTATAAAATTACTTGAATAAGAATGACTTCCTTTGAAGGCAAATATAACTGAAATATCATTAACAAATACCAGTAATTTGGCTTCTGCACAAAAATTTTAACTCTAAAAGTAAAACTAGAAAAAAGTACAAACAGTACATTAATAAATACTAGTTGCACTGTCTTAAAGGGGTAGAACTGATCATGAAAGATTATTGTAACATTCAAAACTAGACATCGGAGAGATGGTAGCCACCTCTGTGGGCCCCGCTGTATATAAGTGCAAATTTAAGTGTGTGTGGACACAATACAGGTGTGGACACAGTACAAATGTGCACACTACACAAGTATGGACACCATCATATCAAGATATCAACAGAATATAAGCAATAATCTGACCTTGAAGACAAAGATCAAGGTCAAAGGTCACCAACCATGGTTCATGACACATCATCTTGAAGTGATCTATCTACATGCAAAATATCAAAAGCCTATCTCAAAAGACAATAAAGGGCTACGCCGAGCGCAGCATGATACGACTGCAGCATGTCGTCCACTGAAATTTGAAAAAGTGTAATTTAAGGGGGTACGATACAGTACCAAGGGCAGATAATAACGTCGCCGCATGTGGCATGTTGTTTTCGAGACGTCACGATAGACTTACGAAATAAAGCACGACGTCATAAATACCAGACTACGCGAATTGCGGACAGAAACATGCTCAATTAATCTATCATAAAATCGACGTGGTTGTGAATTGCCGAATACGCAATCGGCGAAGTGGTAGCTCCAGATCCGACATACTTGTCAAATTGAAACCTGATAGCAAAGACTTCCTCGCGGCGTCGTTTGCAATAGAATCCATTTTTCCCAACAACAATTTGATTTCGATAAAAAAAGATTTACACTTGTTACAAGTAAACAACTGCACAGTAGAAATTTATCAAGTTTGCTGTAATTTTTATTTAACATCACTACTGGAATATACTAAGAAATTTCAAGAGTCATTAAAATCTCGTGACTTTTCCAGTGACTTATTTTTTGTTTTTATTGAATTAGCTTCCCGTGGAATTTCTATAACCTATACGTACATTTATCTCCGGTGAAAATGCCGTTAATTAGTCTCTGAAAAATTGTTCTTGTTTATTTATGGAAAAAGTCATGGCATGTCACAGAGTATGAGTAGCATATAAAATACATGAATTCATCATAAAAAATAAACAAACAAACAAACAAACAAAATGAGGCAACTACCACAAAGACAAAACAAATAAACAACTGAATGTAGGAATGAACAAGAACACCACAAAATTAAAAACTTGAGATCTTGCGTAATTTTTAGCGCATGGGCTTACAAATATCGAGGTTGTTAGTTCGAATCTAGCATGAGACAGCTTAAAAATAATCCGTGAAAATTATGTGATTTTTCTATATTTTAGCTGGTAAAAATGAAAGGGTTGCCACGAGGGAGTCAGATGGCGCATTATCATGGCCATTTTCAGGGCAATTTCACGGCATTTTACGATTTGAATTTTCACAGGGTGCTTTGAACATAAAAACTCCGTAAAAATGGGTATTTCATATCACAATATTTTTACCATGCAAATTTTGTACGTAATATTATTATACAATATATTATCAATAAGCATATGGGCAAGAGTATGGTATTGGAGAGGCACTACAATCACACTACACATGCATGATAATTATCCTATGAAACGCATTTAACTTTAAATGAAGGTAGGTATAATCTTTTTCGGGACAACGGTAAAGGTCATTTATTTCACCGAGAATTCGGGAAAAACACTTATCAGGAACAGGATTCGGTCAATTTCATTTTTTTGGGATGTGTTTGACTGATCTTTGTGAATGTCTTTAGACGGAAGTAATCATTAATCAGGATAAATTCTCTGTTGTGTTTGATGTCTTTTATTTCCTGTTTAACTGTTTAATGGTATTCAACTCTGTTCCATTTTTCGCAACCCTTACATGCGAGAAAACACAGATTGACGACGTTCAAGTTTCCGAGCGAAATATTTGTAACGTCATTTCGCGCCAAAACCGGCAACTTTCATTTGTAGCGATAAAAAATGACAGTTTTCTCTCTGTAGCTTTAAAATAAGCACATGGACCCCCATTTTTCGAAGGGAATTTCGAAAGAGTGATGTTTTACGGAGATCTCTGCGAATTTTGAAGAAAAAATCAGTTCACAATTTTTTTCTATGTGAAATTTTACCTACTAGAAACGGACTTTTAGTCAATAAATATTTACATAAATGTCAATTTCGAACCACAAATAATGAAATTTTGTATTAAAATTTTTACTTACCTTCTACAGAATTATCTCACGAAACTGTAGCAAAAAATCAGAAGCAATTAGCTTAATTAGTTTTAAAGTTATGACATTTTAAAAATTACTGTAAAAATCCATTTTTTACGTAACATTTTGGAAAATGGGCGATTTTGAATCGTAATTATCTCGAAAACGAAATCATGAATGTATACTTTTCTTTGCAGATTTGGAAAGAGCATGTTCAAATTGACTTTATTTCAAAATTTCACGAAAAAATCGGTTCAGGATCTTTACTGTATCGTATCCCCTTAAAGTGAGTATGTACAAAGGAAAGAGCTTGACACAATAATTAGATGGACGCAATAAGGAGATTGACCAAGTAATTAGCTGGACACAAACTAGGGAAAATAAAAATTAGCCCTTATGACTCCTTATGATTCCTCTTTGACCCTCTTTAGCTCAGAAATGGTAAGAGCTACGCCCATCCATTGACATGATGCTGAAAGCTTATATCAAGAGAAATCAAAAGAAAAAAATCCCATCAAAATGTGATGAAAAATAAAAATTTAAGGTAATCTGTAAATTTACGATTTTGGCCCACTTCGGCCCCTCATAGCTCGGGAAAGGCAAGAGCTACGTCAAATCCGTTGACATACTACTGAAAGCTTACATCAAGTAGAATCCAAAGAAAAAAATCCCATCGAAATCCCACGAAAAATAAATTTTTTAGGTTTTCTGTAAATTTACGATTTTGGCCCCCTTCGGCCCCTCATAGCTCAGAAACGGTAAGAGCTACGCCAAATCCACTGACATATATCTGAAAGCTTACATAAAGAGGAATCAAAGAATAAAATCCCATTGAAATTCGATGAAAATAAAAATTTTAGGTTATCTGTAACTTTACAACTTTGGCCCCCTTCAGCCCCTCATAGCTCCGAAACGGTAACAGCTATGCCAAATCTGTTGGCATACAACTGAAAGCTTACATCAAGAGGAATCCAAAGAAAAAAATCCCATCGAAATCCAATGAAAAATAAAATTTTTTGGTTATCTGTAAATTTCTGATTTTGGCCCCCTTCTGCCCCTCATAGCTGGGTAAGGAAACAAGTTACCAAAAATCTAATAGTAGAAGGCTACGATAATTTTTCATTAGGAATCCTTTGGAAAAAATTCCATCAAAATCTGACTAAAAGTAAAAAATGAAATTTTTGAAATTCGCCCCTTTTGGGCCCCATTTATCTCGTGAACGGTACATGCCACGTGAAATCCGTTGGCATATTTCAGATTGGAAATTTTCTAAGGAGTTTACTGAAAGAAACCCCATCAAAATCCGATAAATAATAAAGATTCTACAGTCAAATATGTGAAAACACCTAATTTAACCCCTTTTGGCCCCTTTTTCTAAAACGGGCGGGGCCTGGAACATAAAATTATAGCCCGGGCTAAAGCATGTGCCAAGAAACATAATACTAAAATTTTAAAATGATCTGTTCACTGGAATCAAAGTCATGCTGTCCTAAGACACAAAAATACCCAATTTTACCCCTTTTTGGCCCCTTTTTCTGAAACGGGTGGGGCCATAAACCCGAAATTAAAACCCGGGATAGCCATTACGCCAAGAAACCACATACTGAAATTTGAAGATGATCCGTCCACTAGAAACAAAGTTATGCTGGCCACAGACGCCGACGACTGCGCCATAACATAATACGACCGCAAAATTTTTGCGGTCGTATGAAAATAGTAATGGTGCATTACATGATACCCCGCCACGTTTCACAAAATTTCTAAGTTAAAAGGGGCATAACTCCAGAACTATGTCTACCGCTGAAACTAAAATCGAACTTGACCTAAGTTTTGTGGTAAACAACTTGCATACCAAGTTTGAAGACCTTATGTTATTTCGTTCACAAGTTATCAGTCGGAAACCCTGAAATTCACAAAATTTCAAAATTTCAAGGGGCATAACTCCTGAACTCCTTGGACCTCTGAACCCAAAATCGAACTTGACCTGAATTGTGGTAAACAAGTCACATACCAAGTTTGAAGACCTTGCATTATTTCGTTCACAAGTTATCAGTCGGAAACCCTAAAATTTGCAAAATTTCAAAGTTTCAAGGGGCATAACTCCAGAACCCCTTGGACGTTTGAACCCAAAATCGAACTTGACCTGAGTGTTGTAGTAAACAACTTACATACCAAGTTTGAAGACCTTGCGTTATTTTGTTCACAAGTTATCAGTCGGAAACCCTAAAATTTGCAAAATTTCAAAGTTTCAAGGGGCATAACTCCAGAACCCCTTGGACCTCTGANCCCAAAATCGAACTTGACCTGAGTGTTGTAGTAAACAACTTGCATACCAAGTTTGAAGACCTTGTGTTATTTCGTTCACAAGTTATCAGTCGGAAACCTTCGGGGGACGGACGGACACACGACTGAGGGTATCACATAATACCACGCCACTTCGTGTGGCGGGGTATAAAAAAGTTATAGCCAGGGCACGACTTTGTCAGGGACGGACAGACAGACAGAGCGATTACTATAGGGCGTGGCCCTAATTACGAAGGCTTGACTAACTTTATGTATGCTGGATGCCAAGACAAGATGATCATATCAATACAAATAACAAAATACCAAAATTAACTGTTAATTTAGATTCTGCATATGGGCATTTCGACAACTTATGTCTCTTCAGTGAAGATAAAATCAAAACATTTGGAAATTCATATACCCAAATATGTGTAAACTCTGATAGAGAAAAATTACCAATAGGGTCTAAATAGTAAAGTAATAGCCAGCTAAGGACAGAGCTATGCAAGAGGGAGATATTCCTTAGTTTTGAATAAATTTTGTAAAATTAGATATTGCAAATTTCCAAATAAAATCGGTTTTCAGGCCAGCGCCAAAAGAGGCTCTCAAGAGCCAGTAATGCTCAACTTGTCTATGGCTGACATAGACAGTCCAAGTGAGTTAATAAAAGATCTCATTTTCAAGTTAGTTGATAGACCTTGATGTTATATGGTCCAATGATAAACATATTTCCTTCTAGCCACCATCTTTGATGGGGGTGTGGACCTGTTGGAAACAAATTGTAAAGTGAACCACCCATAGTGATTATAGTGTTAAAGTTGACTTCCAATTACCCTTATGGCTGTGAACATGTTTCCATTGGGTCAATGATAAACAATGTCCCCCCTGGTGGCCATTTTGGGTGAAATGGGAAACTCCTGACATTGTTTTTGAATGGGAAAATCAACAGATTTTTGTTATAAATGGCTGTATAGTTTCAGTGGAGGATATCTTCTGAACAGTTTCTTATAGAAATAAATGTTTCCAGACTGGATGAGGTGATTGCCTAATTGATACCGTTTTAGAGAGGAACCATATAAAGTGCGAAAGTTTGATTATTAATGGCTTTCTAGTTCCAGTAAAGAAGATCTTTGAATAAAAGGGTCAAATTGTTTTCTGACTATTGTGACCAACTTTATTTGAGCTTGAGTGATGATATAAATTGAATCAGGGCAGATTTCAGGGTGGATATAGGGTATATGCCCCTTTTCATAGCCAAAGACAAAAATGTTTTAAACTACCAGTATACCTGTAGTTTAAACACATCTTCACCAGTTTTATTTGAAAATGAAATGTTTATTGGATTTGAATGAAAAAAAATAGTCAAAATTTTTTCATACCATTTTCAGGGTTACACACCCTTTCTTAAATCCTGGATCCACCCTTGTATATGTGTTTACTAAAATATGTTTCCAGCTGGCAACCATCTTGGATGTAATATGAACCTGTCATACACCATTTTCTGGAGGGACCATTGAGCATATGTTTGGTTAGTTTCAGAGGATAAGATCTTTGATTGTTTTTCCAATATGGTCCATTCTGTCTTTAATTGCGTTCTGACTTGCCAGGCATTATTTTTAAAGGGCCATTGTGACCAAGATATGTTCCAATTGGCGCTGTAGTTTTATAGGAAAAGACCTTTGAATGGATTTCCATAGAGCCCATTGTTGAATTATGTTCCCATCAGTGGCCAACTTGGATGAGATGATTAGCTACTAAACTTTTTTTTGTACTTGGGCATCTAAACTTTTCTTTTTCAAATAGCTTTGTAATTTCTGAGGAAAGGATATCTGTCTAGTTTTTAACTATGCTCCAAATGGAAACATCTTGAATGGGATATTGACCTCCCACATTTTTTTTAAGGGGACTGCCAAAGGACCATTGTGACGGATTTCTGTCTCAATTGGTACAGACGTTTCAAAGGAGATCTTTGAATGAAAAGTTTATGATAGACGAATGGACAAATTTGGAAGCCAAGTGATTGCAGCGAGTTGTAAAATAAAGATTGAAAAACAATAAAAAATAGAAAGCAGTGCAAGAAAAAAGAATCCAGCATTACTAAACAAACAAAAATTGAAAATATACAAAAAAACAAACATATGATTTTAACAATACTGAACACTCTCTGGTGGTTAACAAATGTAACAAAATACTTCATATAATTTTTCTATACAATGAAATAATGGCATTAATATATATATATATATACAATTGAAAAAAGAAGTCTTTCTGTATAAAATCAAGTATACTGAACTGTTTAAGTTTTATGGGGCCTTGATTTGTCAATGTCGCTGCCTGGCAGTTTTAAAATTCATTTCTAATAGGGTTCTCCCAATTACTTTATATGGCATGTGTATATATCTAGAAATATTACAATAAATGGTTTTACCCGATATGGTGTGAAGACACAAAACACAAAAAATTCTGAATTTGCATCAGGCCATGAAAAATTAATATACTGGTTCTCAGGTCCCCCTCATCTAGTCGAAGGCTGAAAAAAGCCCCTCATTGACCAACTTAAAGTTTATTTTGTTTTAATATCATAACATGAGGTTGCAGGCGTTGTCGTGCTAGGTATACCCCCACTGGTTGAAATAAATCATCCAAGCAGTAGCTGAGAAAAGTGTAACGAAAATTTTCATTATGTTCAATAAAGGGAAAAATGGCTAAGTCCCATTTAACAGGAAGTTGATATCATAAGGTGACCAAAATGACAGACGACACATTCCCCTAAATATTAAGTCAAATACCAAATTTGAAATAAATCGGCCCAGCATTTGCTGAGAAAAGTGACGAAAAATGTTCACTATGTTCAATAAAGGGAATAAACTGCTGCGCCAAGAGCGCATGATACGCCCGTCCACTGTCAACTTGAACTTTATGGCATTGTTGAACCACAACAAAATTTTGATTGAAAAAAAA